>CAXKWD010000091.1:0-275572 GCA_964059195.1 Ectobius pallidus | reverse complement strand
AATCTAAATGGAGTAGGCAGTTGAAACCTTTTTTTAGACTTTTTTGCCTCCTGCGCCTTTTCGTCTCCAAGAAATAAAAATGTTATTTTATCAACAATATAATCTTAACAATGTCTTTCGTATCCAAGGAAACGTATAGGTATATATGCTAAAGGCAGTTAAAACGATTTTTTTTTACTTCTTTTGCATCCTGCGCCTATTTGTCTCCAAGAAATAAGAATGTTATTATATGAGCAATTTCATCTTAACAATGTCTTTCGTTTCCAAGGAAACGTATAGGTTTATATGCAAAAGGCAGTTAAAATGTTTTGTTTTCGACTTTTTTGCATCCTGCGCCTTTTCGTCTCCAAGAAGTAAAAATGTTATTATATCAACAGTATAATCATAAGAATGTCTTTCCTTTCCAAGGAAACGTATAGGATTATATGCTAAAGGCAGTTAAAACGTTTCATTTTCGAGTATTTTGCATCCTGCGCCGTTTCGACTCCAAGAAATAAAAATGTTATTATGTCAACAATATAATCTTAACAATGTCTTTCGTTTCCAAGGAAATGTGCAAGCTAAACGCAGTAGACAGTTCAAACCTTTTTTTTCGACTTTTTTGCATCCCTGCGCCTTTTCGTCTCTAAGAAATAAAAATGTTATTATATTAAAAATATAATCTTAACAATATAATTGCAATGTCTCCAAGAAATAAAAATGTCATTATATCAACAATATAATCTTAACAATGTCTTTCGTTTCCAAGGAATTGTGCAAGGAGTATGCAGCTGAAACCTTTTTTTTAGACTTTTTTGCATCTTGCGCCTTTTCGTCCCCCAGAAATAAAAATGTCATTATATCAACAATATAATCTTTACAATGTCTTTCTTTTCCAAGGAAACGTATAGAATTATATGCTAAAGGCATTTAAAACGATTCATTTTCGAGTTTTTTGCATCCTGCGCCGTTTCGTCTCCAAGAAATAAAAATGTTATTATATCAACAATATAATCTTAACAATGTCTTTCTTTTCCAAAGAAACGTATAGGTTTATATGCTAAAGGCAGTGTAAACGCTTTATTTTCGAGTTTTTTGCATTCTGCGCCGTTTCGTCTCCCAGAAATAAAAATGTTATTATATTAACAATATAATCTTAACAATGTCTTTCGTTTCTAAGGAAATGTATAGGTTTATATGCTAAAGGCATTTAAAACGATTTGGTTTTTACTTCTTTTGCATCCTGCGCCTATTCGTCTCCAAGAAATAAAAATGTTATTATATGAGCAATTTTATCTTAACAATGTCTTTCGTTTCCAAGGAAACGTATAGGTTTATATGGAAAAGGCAGTTAAAATGTTTTGTTTTCGACTTTTTAACATCCTTCGCCTTTTCGTCTCCAAGAAATAAAAATGTTATTATATCAACTGTATAATCATAAGAATGTCTTTCCTTTCCAAGGAAACCTATAGGATTATATGCAAAGCAGTTAAAACGTTTCATTTTCGAGTTTTTGGCATCCTGCGCTGTTTCGTCTCCAAGAAATATAAATGTCATTATATCAACAATATAATCTTAACAATGTCTTTCGTTTCCAAGGAAATGTGCAAGCTAAACGCAGTAGGCAGTTCAAACCTTTTTTTCGACTTTTTTGCATCCCTGCGCCTTTTCGTCTCTAAGAAATAAAAATGTTATTATATTAAAAATATAATCTTAACAATATAATAGCAATGTCTCCAAGAAATAAAAATGTCATTATATCAACAATATAATCTTAACAATGTCTTTCGTTTCCAAGGAATTGTGCAAGGTAAACGGAGTATGCAGTTGAAACCTTTTTTTTATACTTTTTGCATCCTGCGCCTTTTCGTCTCCTAGAAATAAAAATGTCATTATATCAAAAATATAATCTTAACAATGTCTTTCTTTTCCAAGGAAACGTATAGGTTTATATGCTAAAGGCAGATAAAACGATTTATTTTCGAGTTTTTTGCATTCTGCGCCGTTTCGTCTCCCAGAAATAAAAATGTTATTATATTAACAATATAATCTTAACAATGTCTTTCGTTTCTAAGGAAATGTGGAAGCTAAACAGAGTAGGCAGTTGAAACCTTTTTTTAAAGACTTTTTTGCATCTTGTGCCTTTTCGTCTGCAAGAAATGAAAATTTTATTATAATAACAATATACTCTTAACAACGTCTTTCGTTTCCAAGGAAATGTGCAATCAATACGGAGTAGGCATTTGAAACCTTTCTTTTTTCGACTTTTTTGCATCCCTGCGCCTTTTCGTCTCTAAGAAATAAAAATGTTATTATATTAAAAATATAATCTTAACAATATAATAGCAATGTCTCCAAGAAATAAAAATGTCATTATATCAACAATATAATCTTAACAATGTCTTTCGTTTCCAAGGAATTGTGCAAGGTAAACGGAGTATGCAGTTGAAACCTTTTTTTTTAGACTTTTTTGCATCCTGCGCCTTTTCGTCTCCAAGAAATAAAAATGTCATTATATCAACAATATAATCTTAACAATGTCTTTCGTTTCCAAGGAATTGTGCAAGGTAAACCTTTTTTTTTATACTTTATTGCATCCTGCGCCTTTTCGTCTCCTAGAAATAAAAATGTCATTATATCAAAAATATAATCTTAACAATGTCTTTCTTTTCCAAGGAAACGTATAGGTTTATATGCTAAAGGCAGATAAAACGATTTATTTTAGAGTTTTTTGCATTCTGCGCCGTTTCGTCTCCCAGAAATAAAAATGTTATTATATTAACAATATAATCTTAACAATGTCTTTCGCTTCTAAGGAAAAGTATAGGTTTATATGCTAAAGGCATTTAAAACGATTTATTTTTGACTTTTTTGGCATCCTGCGCCGTTTCGTCTCCAAGAAATAAAAATGTCGTTATATCAACAATATAATCTTAACAATGTCTTTCGTTTCCAAGGAAATGTGCAAGCTAAACGCAGTAGGCAGTTCAAACCTTTTTTTCGACTTTTTTGCATCCCTGCGTCTTTAAATAAAAATGTTATTATATTAAAAATATAATCTTAACAATATAATTGCAATGTCTCCAAGATATAAAAATGTCAATATATCAACAATATAATCTTAACAATGTCTTTCGTTTCCAAGGAATTGTGCAAGGTAAACGGAGTATGCTGTTGAAACCTCTTTTTTAGACTTTTTTGCATCCTGCGCTTTTTCGTCTCCAAGAAATAAAAATGTTATTATATCAACAATATAATCTTAACAATGTCTTTCTTGTCCAAGGAAACGTATAGAATTATATGCTAAAGGCATTTAAAAGATTCATATTCGAGTTTTTTGCATCCTGCGCCGTTTCTTCTCCAAGAAATAAAAATGTTATTATATCAACAATATAATCTTAACAATGTCTTTCTTTTCCAAAGAAACGTATAGGTTTATATGCTAAAGGCATTTAAAACGATTTGTTTTTTACTTCTTTTGCATCCTGCGCCTATTCGTCTCCAAGAAATAAAAATGTTATTATATCAACTGTATAATCATAAGAATGTCTTTCCTTTCCAAGGAAACGTATAGGATTATATGCTAAAGGCAGTTAAAACGTTTCATTTTCGAGTTTTTGGCATCCTGCGCTGTTTCGTCTCCAAGAATTATAAATGTCATTATATCAACAATATAATCTTAACAATGTCTTTCGTTTCCAAGGAAATGTGAAAGCTAAACGCAGTAGGCAGTTCAAACCTTTTTTCGACTTTTTTGCATCCCTGCGTCTTTTCGTCTCTAAGAAATAAAAATGTTATTATATTAAAAATATAATGTTAACAATATAATAGCAATGTCCCCAAGAAATAAAAATGTCATTATATCAATAATATAATCTTAACAATGTCTTTCGTTTCCAAGGAATTGTGCAAGGTAAACGGAGTATGCAGTTGAAACCTTTTTTTTAGACTTTTTTGCATCCTGCGCCTTTTCGTCTCCAAGAAATAAAAATGTCATTATATCAACAATATAGTCTTAACAATGTCTTTCGTTTCCAAGGAATTGTGCAAGGTAAACGGAGTATGCAGTTGAAACCTTTTTTTTTATACTTTTTTGCATCCTGCGCCTTTTCGTCTCCTAGAAATAAAAATGTCATTATATCAAAAATATAATCTTAACAATGTCTTTCTTTTCCAAGGAAACGTATAGGTTTATATGCTAAAGGCAGATAAAACGATTTATTTTCGAGTTTTTTGCATTCTGCGCCGTTTCGTCTCCCAGAAATAAAAATGTTATTATATTAACAATATAATCTTAACAATGTCTTTCGTTTCTAAGGAAATGTGGAAGCTAAACAGAGTAGGCAGTTGAAACCTTTTTTTAAAGACTTTTTTGCATCCTGTGCCTATTCGTCTCCAAGAAATAAAAATGTTATTATATCAACAATATAATCTTAACAATGTCTTTCTTTTCCAAAGAAACGTATAGGTTTATATGCTAAAGGCAGTGTAAACGCTTTATATTCGAGTTTTTTGCATTCTGCGCCGTTTCGTCTCCCAGAAATAAAAATGTTATTATATTAACAATATAATCTTAACAATGTCTTTCGTTTCTAAGGAAATGTATAGGTTTATATGATAAAGGCATTTAAAACGATTTATTTTTGACTTTTTTTTCATCCTGCGCCTTTTCGTCTCCAAGAAATAAAAATGTTATTATATCAACAATATAATCTTAACAACGTCTTTCTTGTCCAAGGAAACGTATAGAATTATATGCTAAAGGCATTTAAAACGATTCATTTTCGAGTTTTTTGCATCCTGCGCCGTTTCGTCTCCAAGAAATAAAAATGTTATTATATCAACAATATAATCTTAACAATGTCTTTCGTTTCCAAGGAATCGTGCAAGCTAAACGGATTAGGCAATTGAAACCTTTTTATTTTTAGACGTTTTTGCATCCTGCGCCTTTTCGTCTGCAAGGAATAAAAATCTTATTATATTAACAATATAATCTTAACCATGTCTTTCGTTTCTAAGGAAATGTATATGTTTATATGTTAAAGGCAGTTAAAACGTATTATTTTCAGCTCTTTTGCATCATGCGCCTTTTCGTTTCCAAGAAATTAAAATGTTATTATAATAACAATATAATCTTAACAATGCCGTTCGTTTCCAAGGAAATGTGCAATCTAAATGGAGTAGGCAGTTGAAACCTTTTTTTAGACTTTTTTGCCTCCTGCGCCTTTTCGTCTCCAAGAAATAAAAATGTTATTTTATCAACAATATAATCTTAACAATGTCTTTCGTATCCAAGGAAACGTATAGGTATATATGCTAAAGGCAGTTAAAACGATTTTTTTTTACTTCTTTTGCATCCTGCGCCTATTTGTCTCCAAGAAATAAGAATGTTATTATATGAGCAATTTCATCTTAACAATGTCTTTCGTTTCCAAGGAAACGTATAGGTTTATATGCAAAAGGCAGTTAAAATGTTTTGTTTTCGACTTTTTTGCATCCTGCGCCTTTTCGTCTCCAAGAAGTAAAAATGTTATTATATCAACAGTATAATCATAAGAATGTCTTTCCTTTCCAAGGAAACGTATAGGATTATATGCTAAAGGCAGTTAAAACGTTTCATTTTCGAGTATTTTGCATCCTGCGCCGTTTCGACTCCAAGAAATAAAAATGTTATTATGTCAACAATATAATCTTAACAATGTCTTTCGTTTCCAAGGAAATGTGCAAGCTAAACGCAGTAGACAGTTCAAACCTTTTTTTTCGACTTTTTTGCATCCCTGCGCCTTTTCGTCTCTAAGAAATAAAAATGTTATTATATTAAAAATATAATCTTAACAATATAATTGCAATGTCTCCAAGAAATAAAAATGTCATTATATCAACAATATAATCTTAACAATGTCTTTCGTTTCCAAGGAATTGTGCAAGGAGTATGCAGCTGAAACCTTTTTTTTAGACTTTTTTGCATCTTGCGCCTTTTCGTCCCCCAGAAATAAAAATGTCATTATATCAACAATATAATCTTTACAATGTCTTTCTTTTCCAAGGAAACGTATAGAATTATATGCTAAAGGCATTTAAAACGATTCATTTTCGAGTTTTTTGCATCCTGCGCCGTTTCGTCTCCAAGAAATAAAAATGTTATTATATCAACAATATAATCTTAACAATGTCTTTCTTTTCCAAAGAAACGTATAGGTTTATATGCTAAAGGCAGTGTAAACGCTTTATTTTCGAGTTTTTTGCATTCTGCGCCGTTTCGTCTCCCAGAAATAAAAATGTTATTATATTAACAATATAATCTTAACAATGTCTTTCGTTTCTAAGGAAATGTATAGGTTTATATGCTAAAGGCATTTAAAACGATTTGGTTTTTACTTCTTTTGCATCCTGCGCCTATTCGTCTCCAAGAAATAAAAATGTTATTATATGAGCAATTTTATCTTAACAATGTCTTTCGTTTCCAAGGAAACGTATAGGTTTATATGGAAAAGGCAGTTAAAATGTTTTGTTTTCGACTTTTTAACATCCTTCGCCTTTTCGTCTCCAAGAAATAAAAATGTTATTATATCAACTGTATAATCATAAGAATGTCTTTCCTTTCCAAGGAAACCTATAGGATTATATGCAAAGCAGTTAAAACGTTTCATTTTCGAGTTTTTGGCATCCTGCGCTGTTTCGTCTCCAAGAAATATAAATGTCATTATATCAACAATATAATCTTAACAATGTCTTTCGTTTCCAAGGAAATGTGCAAGCTAAACGCAGTAGGCAGTTCAAACCTTTTTTTCGACTTTTTTGCATCCCTGCGCCTTTTCGTCTCTAAGAAATAAAAATGTTATTATATTAAAAATATAATCTTAACAATATAATAGCAATGTCTCCAAGAAATAAAAATGTCATTATATCAACAATATAATCTTAACAATGTCTTTCGTTTCCAAGGAATTGTGCAAGGTAAACGGAGTATGCAGTTGAAACCTTTTTTTTATACTTTTTGCATCCTGCGCCTTTTCGTCTCCTAGAAATAAAAATGTCATTATATCAAAAATATAATCTTAACAATGTCTTTCTTTTCCAAGGAAACGTATAGGTTTATATGCTAAAGGCAGATAAAACGATTTATTTTCGAGTTTTTTGCATTCTGCGCCGTTTCGTCTCCCAGAAATAAAAATGTTATTATATTAACAATATAATCTTAACAATGTCTTTCGTTTCTAAGGAAATGTGGAAGCTAAACAGAGTAGGCAGTTGAAACCTTTTTTTAAAGACTTTTTTGCATCTTGTGCCTTTTCGTCTGCAAGAAATGAAAATTTTATTATAATAACAATATACTCTTAACAACGTCTTTCGTTTCCAAGGAAATGTGCAATCAATACGGAGTAGGCATTTGAAACCTTTCTTTTTTCGACTTTTTTGCATCCCTGCGCCTTTTCGTCTCTAAGAAATAAAAATGTTATTATATTAAAAATATAATCTTAACAATATAATAGCAATGTCTCCAAGAAATAAAAATGTCATTATATCAACAATATAATCTTAACAATGTCTTTCGTTTCCAAGGAATTGTGCAAGGTAAACGGAGTATGCAGTTGAAACCTTTTTTTTTAGACTTTTTTGCATCCTGCGCCTTTTCGTCTCCAAGAAATAAAAATGTCATTATATCAACAATATAATCTTAACAATGTCTTTCGTTTCCAAGGAATTGTGCAAGGTAAACCTTTTTTTTTATACTTTATTGCATCCTGCGCCTTTTCGTCTCCTAGAAATAAAAATGTCATTATATCAAAAATATAATCTTAACAATGTCTTTCTTTTCCAAGGAAACGTATAGGTTTATATGCTAAAGGCAGATAAAACGATTTATTTTAGAGTTTTTTGCATTCTGCGCCGTTTCGTCTCCCAGAAATAAAAATGTTATTATATTAACAATATAATCTTAACAATGTCTTTCGCTTCTAAGGAAAAGTATAGGTTTATATGCTAAAGGCATTTAAAACGATTTATTTTTGACTTTTTTGGCATCCTGCGCCGTTTCGTCTCCAAGAAATAAAAATGTCGTTATATCAACAATATAATCTTAACAATGTCTTTCGTTTCCAAGGAAATGTGCAAGCTAAACGCAGTAGGCAGTTCAAACCTTTTTTTCGACTTTTTTGCATCCCTGCGTCTTTAAATAAAAATGTTATTATATTAAAAATATAATCTTAACAATATAATTGCAATGTCTCCAAGATATAAAAATGTCAATATATCAACAATATAATCTTAACAATGTCTTTCGTTTCCAAGGAATTGTGCAAGGTAAACGGAGTATGCTGTTGAAACCTCTTTTTTAGACTTTTTTGCATCCTGCGCTTTTTCGTCTCCAAGAAATAAAAATGTTATTATATCAACAATATAATCTTAACAATGTCTTTCTTGTCCAAGGAAACGTATAGAATTATATGCTAAAGGCATTTAAAAGATTCATATTCGAGTTTTTTGCATCCTGCGCCGTTTCTTCTCCAAGAAATAAAAATGTTATTATATCAACAATATAATCTTAACAATGTCTTTCTTTTCCAAAGAAACGTATAGGTTTATATGCTAAAGGCATTTAAAACGATTTGTTTTTTACTTCTTTTGCATCCTGCGCCTATTCGTCTCCAAGAAATAAAAATGTTATTATATCAACTGTATAATCATAAGAATGTCTTTCCTTTCCAAGGAAACGTATAGGATTATATGCTAAAGGCAGTTAAAACGTTTCATTTTCGAGTTTTTGGCATCCTGCGCTGTTTCGTCTCCAAGAATTATAAATGTCATTATATCAACAATATAATCTTAACAATGTCTTTCGTTTCCAAGGAAATGTGAAAGCTAAACGCAGTAGGCAGTTCAAACCTTTTTTCGACTATTTTGCATCCCTGCGTCTTTTCGTCTCTAAGAAATAAAAATGTTATTATATTAAAAATATAATGTTAACAATATAATAGCAATGTCCCCAAGAAATAAAAATGTCATTATATCAATAATATAATCTTAACAATGTCTTTCGTTTCCAAGGAATTGTGCAAGGTAAACGGAGTATGCAGTTGAAACCTTTTTTTTAGACTTTTTTGCATCCTGCGCCTTTTCGTCTCCAAGAAATAAAAATGTCATTATATCAACAATATAGTCTTAACAATGTCTTTCGTTTCCAAGGAATTGTGCAAGGTAAACGGAGTATGCAGTTGAAACCTTTTTTTTTATACTTTTTTGCATCCTGCGCCTTTTCGTCTCCTAGAAATAAAAATGTCATTATATCAAAAATATAATCTTAACAATGTCTTTCTTTTCCAAGGAAACGTATAGGTTTATATGCTAAAGGCAGATAAAACGATTTATTTTCGAGTTTTTTGCATTCTGCGCCGTTTCGTCTCCCAGAAATAAAAATGTTATTATATTAACAATATAATCTTAACAATGTCTTTCGTTTCTAAGGAAATGTGGAAGCTAAACAGAGTAGGCAGTTGAAACCTTTTTTTAAAGACTTTTTTGCATCCTGTGCCTATTCGTCTCCAAGAAATAAAAATGTTATTATATCAACAATATAATCTTAACAATGTCTTTCTTTTCCAAAGAAACGTATAGGTTTATATGCTAAAGGCAGTGTAAACGCTTTATATTCGAGTTTTTTGCATTCTGCGCCGTTTCGTCTCCCAGAAATAAAAATGTTATTATATTAACAATATAATCTTAACAATGTCTTTCGTTTCTAAGGAAATGTATAGGTTTATATGATAAAGGCATTTAAAACGATTTATTTTTGACTTTTTTTTCATCCTGCGCCTTTTCGTCTCCAAGAAATAAAAATGTTATTATATCAACAATATAATCTTAACAACGTCTTTCTTGTCCAAGGAAACGTATAGAATTATATGCTAAAGGCATTTAAAACGATTCATTTTCGAGTTTTTTGCATCCTGCGCCGTTTCGTCTCCAAGAAATAAAAATGTTATTATATCAACAATATAATCTTAACAATGTCTTTCGTTTCCAAGGAATCGTGCAAGCTAAACGGATTAGGCAATTGAAACCTTTTTATTTTTAGACGTTTTTGCATCCTGCGCCTTTTCGTCTGCAAGGAATAAAAATCTTATTATATTAACAATATAATCTTAACCATGTCTTTCGTTTCTAAGGAAATGCATATGTTTATATGTTAAAGGCAGTTAAAACGTATTATTTTCAGCTCTTTTGCATCATGCGCCTTTTCGTTTCCAAGAAATTAAAATGTTATTATAATAACAATATAATCTTAACAATGCCGTTCGTTTCCAAGGAAATGTGCAATCTAAATGGAGTAGGCAGTTGAAACCTTTTTTTAGACTTTTTTGCCTCCTGCGCCTTTTCGTCTCCAAGAAATAAAAATGTTATTTTATCAACAATATAATCTTAACAATGTCTTTCGTATCCAAGGAAACGTATAGGTATATATGCTAAAGGCAGTTAAAACGATTTTTTTTTACTTCTTTTGCATCCTGCGCCTATTTGTCTCCAAGAAATAAGAATGTTATTATATGAGCAATTTCATCTTAACAATGTCTTTCGTTTCCAAGGAAACGTATAGGTTTATATGCAAAAGGCAGTTAAAATGTTTTGTTTTCGACTTTTTTGCATCCTGCGCCTTTTCGTCTCCAAGAAGTAAAAATGTTATTATATCAACAGTATAATCATAAGAATGTCTTTCCTTTCCAAGGAAACGTATAGGATTATATGCTAAAGGCAGTTAAAACGTTTCATTTTCGAGTATTTTGCATCCTGCGCCGTTTCGACTCCAAGAAATAAAAATGTTATTATGTCAACAATATAATCTTAACAATGTCTTTCGTTTCCAAGGAAATGTGCAAGCTAAACGCAGTAGACAGTTCAAACCTTTTTTTTCGACTTTTTTGCATCCCTGCGCCTTTTCGTCTCTAAGAAATAAAAATGTTATTATATTAAAAATATAATCTTAACAATATAATTGCAATGTCTCCAAGAAATAAAAATGTCATTATATCAACAATATAATCTTAACAATGTCTTTCGTTTCCAAGGAATTGTGCAAGGAGTATGCAGCTGAAACCTTTTTTTTAGACTTTTTTGCATCTTGCGCCTTTTCGTCCCCCAGAAATAAAAATGTCATTATATCAACAATATAATCTTTACAATGTCTTTCTTTTCCAAGGAAACGTATAGAATTATATGCTAAAGGCATTTAAAACGATTCATTTTCGAGTTTTTTGCATCCTGCGCCGTTTCGTCTCCAAGAAATAAAAATGTTATTATATCAACAATATAATCTTAACAATGTCTTTCTTTTCCAAAGAAACGTATAGGTTTATATGCTAAAGGCAGTGTAAACGCTTTATTTTCGAGTTTTTTGCATTCTGCGCCGTTTCGTCTCCCAGAAATAAAAATGTTATTATATTAACAATATAATCTTAACAATGTCTTTCGTTTCTAAGGAAATGTATAGGTTTATATGCTAAAGGCATTTAAAACGATTTGGTTTTTACTTCTTTTGCATCCTGCGCCTATTCGTCTCCAAGAAATAAAAATGTTATTATATGAGCAATTTTATCTTAACAATGTCTTTCGTTTCCAAGGAAACGTATAGGTTTATATGGAAAAGGCAGTTAAAATGTTTTGTTTTCGACTTTTTAACATCCTTCGCCTTTTCGTCTCCAAGAAATAAAAATGTTATTATATCAACTGTATAATCATAAGAATGTCTTTCCTTTCCAAGGAAACCTATAGGATTATATGCAAAGCAGTTAAAACGTTTCATTTTCGAGTTTTTGGCATCCTGCGCTGTTTCGTCTCCAAGAAATATAAATGTCATTATATCAACAATATAATCTTAACAATGTCTTTCGTTTCCAAGGAAATGTGCAAGCTAAACGCAGTAGGCAGTTCAAACCTTTTTTTCGACTTTTTTGCATCCCTGCGCCTTTTCGTCTCTAAGAAATAAAAATGTTATTATATTAAAAATATAATCTTAACAATATAATAGCAATGTCTCCAAGAAATAAAAATGTCATTATATCAACAATATAATCTTAACAATGTCTTTCGTTTCCAAGGAATTGTGCAAGGTAAACGGAGTATGCAGTTGAAACCTTTTTTTTATACTTTTTGCATCCTGCGCCTTTTCGTCTCCTAGAAATAAAAATGTCATTATATCAAAAATATAATCTTAACAATGTCTTTCTTTTCCAAGGAAACGTATAGGTTTATATGCTAAAGGCAGATAAAACGATTTATTTTCGAGTTTTTTGCATTCTGCGCCGTTTCGTCTCCCAGAAATAAAAATGTTATTATATTAACAATATAATCTTAACAATGTCTTTCGTTTCTAAGGAAATGTGGAAGCTAAACAGAGTAGGCAGTTGAAACCTTTTTTTAAAGACTTTTTTGCATCTTGTGCCTTTTCGTCTGCAAGAAATGAAAATTTTATTATAATAACAATATACTCTTAACAACGTCTTTCGTTTCCAAGGAAATGAGCAATCAATACGGAGTAGGCATTTGAAACCTTTCTTTTTTCGACTTTTTTGCATCCCTGCGCCTTTTCGTCTCTAAGAAATAAAAATGTTATTATATTAACAATATAATCTTAACAATGTCTTTCGTTTCCAAGGATATGTGCAAGCTAAACGGAGTACGCAGTTGAAACCTTTTTTTTAGACGTTTTTGCATCCTGCGCCTATTCGTCTCCAAGAAATAAAAATGTTATTATATCAACAATATAATCTTAACAATGTCTTTCTTTTCCAAAGAAACGTATAGGTTTATATGCTAAAGGCAGTGTAAACGCTTTATTTTCGAGTTTTTTGCATTCTGCGCCGTTTCGTCTCCAAGAAAGAAAAATGTTATTATATCAACTGTATAATCATAACAATGTCATTCTTTTCCAAGGAAACGTATAGGTTTATATCCTAAAGGCAGTTGAAACGTTTTATTTTCGAGCTTTTTGCATTCTGCGCCGTTTCGTCTCCCAGAAATAAAAATGTTATTATATTAACAATATAATCTTAACAATGTCTTTCGTTTCTAAGGAAAAGTATAGGTTTATATGCTAAAGGCATTTAAAACGATTTATTTTTGACTTTTCTGGCATCCTGCGCCGTCTCGTCTCCAAGAAATAAAAATGTCATTATATCAACAATATAATCTTAACAATGTCTTTCGTTTCCAAGGAAATGTGCAAGCTAAACGCAGTAGGCAGTTAAAACCTTTATTTCGACTTTTTTGCATCCCTGCGTCTTTAAATAAAAATGTTATTATATTAAAAATATAATCTTAACAATATAATTGCAATGTCTCCAAGATATAAAAATGTCAATATATCAACAATATAATCTTAACAATGTCTTTCGTTTCCAAGGAATTGTGCAAGGTAAACGGAGTATGCTGTTGAAACCTCTTTTTTAGACTTTTTTGCATCCTGCGATTTTTCGTCTCGAAGAAATAAAAATGTTATTATATCAACAATATAATCTTAACAATGTCTTTCTTGTCCAAGGAAACGTATAGAATTATATGCTAAAGGCATTTAAAAGATTCATATTCGAGTTTTTTGCATCCTGCGCCGTTTCGTCTCCAAGAAATAAAAATGTTATTATATCAACAATATAATCTTAACATTGTCTTTCTTTTCCAAAGAAACGTATAGGTTTATATGCTAAAGGCTGTGTAAACGCTTTATTTTCGAGTTTTTTGCATTCTGCGCCGTTTCGTCACCCAGAAATAAAAATGTTATTATATTAACAATATAATCTTAACAATGTCTTTCGTTTCTAAGGAAATGTATAGGTTTATATGCTAAAGGCATTTAAAACGATTTGTTTTTTACTTCTTTTGCATCCTGCGCCTATTCGTCTCCAAGAAATAAAAATGTTATTATATGAGCAATTTTATCTTAACAATGTCTTTCGTTTCCAAGGAAACGTATAGGTTTATATGGAAAAGGCAGTTAAAATGTTTTGTTTTCGACTTTTTAAAATCCTTCGCCTTTTCGTCTCCAAGAAATAAAAATGTTATTATATCAACTGTATAATCATAAGAATGTCTTTCCTTTCCAAGGAAACGTATAGGATTATATGCTAAAGGCAGTTAAAACGTTTCATTTTCGAGTTTTTGGCATCCTGCGCTGTTTCGTCTCCAAGAAATATAAATGTCATTATATCAACAATATAATCTTAACAATGTCTTTCGTTTCCAAGGAAATGTGAAAGCTAAACGCAGTAGGCAGTTCAAACCTTTTCTTCGACTTTTTTGCATCCCTGCGTCTTTTCGTCTCTAAGAAATAAAAATGTTATTATATTAAAAATATAATCTTAACAATGTAATAGCAATGTCTCCAAGAAATAAAAATGTCATTATATCAACAATATAGTCTTAACAATGTCTTTCGTTTCCAAGGAATTGTGCAAGGTAAACGGAGTATGCAGTTGAAACCTTTTTTTTTATACTTTTTTGCATCCTGCGCCTTTTCGTCTCCTAGAAATAAAAATGTCATTATATCAAAAATATAATCTTAACAATGTCTTTCTTTTCCAAGGAAACGTATAGGTTTATATTCTAAAGGCAGATAAAACGATTTATTTTCGAGTTTTTTGCATTCTGCGCCGTTTCGTCTCCCAGAAATAAAAATGTTATTATATTAACAATATAATCTTAACAATGTCTTTCGTTTCTAAGGAAATGTGGAAGCTAAACAGAGCAGGCAGTTGAAACCTTTTTTTAAAGACTTTTTTGCATCTTGTGCCTTTTCGTCTGCAAGAAATGAAAATTTTATTATAATAACAATATACTCTTAACAACGTCTTTCGTTTCCAAGGAAATGTGCAATCAATACGGAGTAGGCATTTGAAACCTTTCTTTTTTCGACTTTTTTGCATCCCTGCGCCTTTTCGTCTCTAAGAAATAAAAATGTTATTATATTAACAATATAATCTTAACAATGTCTTTCGTTTCCAAGGATATGTGCAAGCTAAACGGAGTACGCAGTTGAAACCTTTTTTTTAGACGTTTTTGCATCCTGCGCCTATTCGTCTCCAAGAAATAAAAATGTTATTATATCAACAATATAATCTTAACAATGTCTTCCTTTTCCAAAGAAACGTATAGGTTTATATGCTAAAGGCAGTGTAAACGCTTTATTTTCGAGTTTTTTGCATTCTGCGCCGTTTCGTCTCCAAGAAAGAAAAATGTTATTATATCAACTGTATAATCATAACAATGTCATTCTTTTCCAAGGAAACGTATAGGTTTATATCCTAAAGGCAGTTGAAACGTTTTATTTTCGAGCTTTTTGCATTCTGCGCCGTTTCGTCTCCCAGAAATAAAAATGTTATTATATTAACAATATAATCTTAACAATGTCTTTCGTTTCTAAGGAAAAGTATAGGTTTATATGCTAAAGGCATTTAAAACGATTTATTTTTGACTTTTTTGGCATCCTGCGCCGTCTCGTCTCCAAGAAATAAAAATGTCATTATATCAACAATATAATCTTAACAATGTCTTTCGTTTCCAAGGAAATGTGCAAGCTAAACGCAGTAGGCAGTTCAAACCTTTATTTCGACTTTTTTGCATCCCTGCGTCTTTAAATAAAAATGTTATTATATTAAAAATATAATCTTAACAATATAATTGCAATGTCTCCAAGATATAAAAATGTCAATATATCAACAATATAATCTTAACAATGTCTTTCGTTTCCAAGGAATTGTGCAAGGTAAACGGAGTATGCTGTTGAAACCTCTTTTTTAGACTTTTTTGCATCCTGCGATTTTTCGTCTCGAAGAAATAAAAATGTTATTATATCAACAATATAATCTTAACAATGTCTTTCTTGTCCAAGGAAACGTATAGAATTATATGCTAAAGGCATTTAAAAGATTCATATTCGAGTTTTTTGCATCCTGCGCCGTTTCGTCTCCAAGAAATAAAAATGTTATTATATCAACAATATAATCTTAACAATGTCTTTCTTTTCCAAAGAAACGTATAGGTTTATATGCTAAAGGCTGTGTAAACGCTTTATTTTCGAGTTTTTTGCATTCTGCGCCGTTTCGTCACCCAGAAATAAAAATGTTATTATATTAACAATATAATCTTAACAATGTCTTTCGTTTCTAAGGAAATGTATAGGTTTATATGCTAAAGGCATTTAAAACGATTTGTTTTTTACTTCTTTTGCATCCTGCGCCTATTCGTCTCCAAGAAATAAAAATGTTATTATATGAGCAATTTTATCTTAACAATGTCTTTCGTTTCCAAGGAAACGTATAGGTTTATATGGAAAAGGCAGTTAAAATGTTTTGTTTTCGACTTTTTAAAATCCTTCGCCTTTTCGTCTCCAAGAAATAAAAATGTTATTATATCAACTGTATAATCATAAGAATGTCTTTCCTTTCCAAGGAAACGTATAGGATTATATGCTAAAGGCAGTTAAAACGTTTCATTTTCGAGTTTTTGGCATCCTGCGCCGTTTCGACTCCAAGAAATAAAAATGTTATTATGTCAACAATATAATCTTAACAATGTCTTTCGTTTCCAAGGAAATGTGCAAGCTAAACGCAGTAGACAGTTCAAACCTTTTTTTTCGACTTTTTTGCATCCCTGCGCCTTTTCGTCTCTAAGAAATAAAAATGTTATTATATTAAAAATATAATCTTAACAATATAATTGCAATGTCTCCAAGAAATAAAAATGTCATTATATCAACAATATAATCTTAACAATGTCTTTCGTTTCCAAGGAATTGTGCAAGGAGTATGCAGCTGAAACCTTTTTTTTAGACTTTTTTGCATCTTGCGCCTTTTCGTCCCCCAGAAATAAAAATGTCATTATATCAACAATATAATCTTTACAATGTCTTTCTTTTCCAAGGAAACGTATAGAATTATATGCTAAAGGCATTTAAAACGATTCATTTTCGAGTTTTTTGCATCCTGCGCCGTTTCGTCTCCAAGAAATAAAAATGTTATTATATCAACAATATAATCTTAACAATGTCTTTCTTTTCCAAAGAAACGTATAGGTTTATATGCTAAAGGCAGTGTAAACGCTTTATTTTCGAGTTTTTTGCATTCTGCGCCGTTTCGTCTCCCAGAAATAAAAATGTTATTATATTAACAATATAATCTTAACAATGTCTTTCGTTTCTAAGGAAATGTATAGGTTTATATGCTAAAGGCATTTAAAACGATTTGGTTTTTACTTCTTTTGCATCCTGCGCCTATTCGTCTCCAAGAAATAAAAATGTTATTATATGAGCAATTTTATCTTAACAATGTCTTTCGTTTCCAAGGAAACGTATAGGTTTATATGGAAAAGGCAGTTAAAATGTTTTGTTTTCGACTTTTTAACATCCTTCGCCTTTTCGTCTCCAAGAAATAAAAATGTTATTATATCAACTGTATAATCATAAGAATGTCTTTCCTTTCCAAGGAAACCTATAGGATTATATGCAAAGCAGTTAAAACGTTTCATTTTCGAGTTTTTGGCATCCTGCGCTGTTTCGTCTCCAAGAAATATAAATGTCATTATATCAACAATATAATCTTAACAATGTCTTTCGTTTCCAAGGAAATGTGCAAGCTAAACGCAGTAGGCAGTTCAAACCTTTTTTTCGACTTTTTTGCATCCCTGCGCCTTTTCGTCTCTAAGAAATAAAAATGTTATTATATTAAAAATATAATCTTAACAATATAATAGCAATGTCTCCAAGAAATAAAAATGTCATTATATCAACAATATAATCTTAACAATGTCTTTCGTTTCCAAGGAATTGTGCAAGGTAAACGGAGTATGCAGTTGAAACCTTTTTTTTATACTTTTTGCATCCTGCGCCTTTTCGTCTCCTAGAAATAAAAATGTCATTATATCAAAAATATAATCTTAACAATGTCTTTCTTTTCCAAGGAAACGTATAGGTTTATATGCTAAAGGCAGATAAAACGATTTATTTTCGAGTTTTTTGCATTCTGCGCCGTTTCGTCTCCCAGAAATAAAAATGTTATTATATTAACAATATAATCTTAACAATGTCTTTCGTTTCTAAGGAAATGTGGAAGCTAAACAGAGTAGGCAGTTGAAACCTTTTTTTAAAGACTTTTTTGCATCTTGTGCCTTTTCGTCTGCAAGAAATGAAAATTTTATTATAATAACAATATACTCTTAACAACGTCTTTCGTTTCCAAGGAAATGAGCAATCAATACGGAGTAGGCATTTGAAACCTTTCTTTTTTCGACTTTTTTGCATCCCTGCGCCTTTTCGTCTCTAAGAAATAAAAATGTTATTATATTAACAATATAATCTTAACAATGTCTTTCGTTTCCAAGGATATGTGCAAGCTAAACGGAGTACGCAGTTGAAACCTTTTTTTTAGACGTTTTTGCATCCTGCGCCTATTCGTCTCCAAGAAATAAAAATGTTATTATATCAACAATATAATCTTAACAATGTCTTTCTTTTCCAAAGAAACGTATAGGTTTATATGCTAAAGGCAGTGTAAACGCTTTATTTTCGAGTTTTTTGCATTCTGCGCCGTTTCGTCTCCAAGAAAGAAAAATGTTATTATATCAACTGTATAATCATAACAATGTCATTCTTTTCCAAGGAAACGTATAGGTTTATATCCTAAAGGCAGTTGAAACGTTTTATTTTCGAGCTTTTTGCATTCTGCGCCGTTTCGTCTCCCAGAAATAAAAATGTTATTATATTAACAATATAATCTTAACAATGTCTTTCGTTTCTAAGGAAAAGTATAGGTTTATATGCTAAAGGCATTTAAAACGATTTATTTTTGACTTTTCTGGCATCCTGCGCCGTCTCGTCTCCAAGAAATAAAAATGTCATTATATCAACAATATAATCTTAACAATGTCTTTCGTTTCCAAGGAAATGTGCAAGCTAAACGCAGTAGGCAGTTAAAACATTTATTTCGACTTTTTTGCATCCCTGCGTCTTTAAATAAAAATGTTATTATATTAAAAATATAATCTTAACAATATAATTGCAATGTCTCCAAGATATAAAAATGTCAATATATCAACAATATAATCTTAACAATGTCTTTCGTTTCCAAGGAATTGTGCAAGGTAAACGGAGTATGCTGTTGAAACCTCTTTTTTAGACTTTTTTGCATCCTGCGATTTTTCGTCTCGAAGAAATAAAAATGTTATTATATCAACAATATAATCTTAACAATGTCTTTCTTGTCCAAGGAAACGTATAGAATTATATGCTAAAGGCATTTAAAAGATTCATATTCGAGTTTTTTGCATCCTGCGCCGTTTCGTCTCCAAGAAATAAAAATGTTATTATATCAACAATATAATCTTAACATTGTCTTTCTTTTCCAAAGAAACGTATAGGTTTATATGCTAAAGGCTGTGTAAACGCTTTATTTTCGAGTTTTTTGCATTCTGCGCCGTTTCGTCACCCAGAAATAAAAATGTTATTATATTAACAATATAATCTTAACAATGTCTTTCGTTTCTAAGGATATGTATAGGTTTATATGCTAAAGGCATTTAAAACGATTTGTTTTTTACTTCTTTTGCATCCTGCGCCTATTCGTCTCCAAGAAATAAAAATGTTATTATATGAGCAATTTTATCTTAACAATGTCTTTCGTTTCCAAGGAAACGTATAGGTTTATATGGAAAAGGCAGTTAAAATGTTTTGTTTTCGACTTTTTAAAATCCTTCGCCTTTTCGTCTCCAAGAAATAAAAATGTTATTATATCAACAGTATAATCATAAGAATGTCTTTCCTTTCCAAGGAAACGTATAGGATTATATGCTAAAGGCAGTTAAAACGTTTCATTTTCGAGTTTTTGGCATCCTGCGCTGTTTCGTCTCCAAGAAATATAAATGTCATTATATCAACAATATAATCTTAACAATGTCTTTCGTTTCCAAGGAAATGTGAAAGCTAAACGCAGTAGGCAGTTCAAACCTTTTTTTCGACTTTTTTGCATCCCTGCGTCTTTTCGTCTCTAAGAAATAAAAATGTTATTATATTAAAAATATAATCTTAACAATGTAATAGCAATGTCTCCAAGAAATAAAAATGTCATTATATCAACAATATAGTCTTAACAATGTCTTTCGTTTCCAAGGAATTGTGCAAGGTAAACGGAGTATGCAGTTGAAACCTTTTTTTTTATACTTTTTTGCATCCTGCGCCTTTTCGTCTCCTAGAAATAAAAATGTCATTATATCAAAAATATAATCTTAACAATGTCTTTCTTTTCCAAGGAAACGTATAGGTTTATATTCTAAAGGCAGATAAAACGATTTATTTTCGAGTTTTTTGCATTCTGCGCCGTTTCGTCTCCCAGAAATAAAAATGTTATTATATTAACAATATAATCTTAACAATGTCTTTCGTTTCTAAGGAAATGTGGAAGCTAAACAGAGCAGGCAGTTGAAACCTTTTTTTAAAGACTTTTTTGCATCTTGTGCCTTTTCGTCTGCAAGAAATGAAAATTTTATTATAATAACAATATACTCTTAACAACGTCTTTCGTTTCCAAGGAAATGTGCAATCAATACGGAGTAGGCATTTGAAACCTTTCTTTTTTCGACTTTTTTGCATCCCTGCGCCTTTTCGTCTCTAAGAAATAAAAATGTTATTATATTAACAATATAATCTTAACAATGTCTTTCGTTTCCAAGGATATGTGCAAGCTAAACGGAGTACGCAGTTGAAACCTTTTTTTTAGACGTTTTTGCATCCTGCGCCTATTCGTCTCCAAGAAATAAAAATGTTATTATATCAACAATATAATCTTAACAATGTCTTCCTTTTCCAAAGAAACGTATAGGTTTATATGCTAAAGGCAGTGTAAACGCTTTATTTTCGAGTTTTTTGCATTCTGCGCCGTTTCGTCTCCAAGAAAGAAAAATGTTATTATATCAACTGTATAATCATAACAATGTCATTCTTTTCCAAGGAAACGTATAGGTTTATATCCTAAAGGCAGTTGAAACGTTTTATTTTCGAGCTTTTTGCATTCTGCGCCGTTTCGTCTCCCAGAAATAAAAATGTTATTATATTAACAATATAATCTTAACAATGTCTTTCGTTTCTAAGGAAAAGTATAGGTTTATATGCTAAAGGCATTTAAAACGATTTATTTTTGACTTTTTTGGCATCCTGCGCCGTCTCGTCTCCAAGAAATAAAAATGTCATTATATCAACAATATAATCTTAACAATGTCTTTCGTTTCCAAGGAAATGTGCAAGCTAAACGCAGTAGGCAGTTCAAACCTTTATTTCGACTTTTTTGCATCCCTGCGTCTTTAAATAAAAATGTTATTATATTAAAAATATAATTGCAATGTCTCCAAGATATAAAAATGTCAATATATCAACAATATAATCTTAACAATGTCTTTCGTTTCCAAGGAATTGTGCAAGGTAAACGGAGTATGCTGTTGAAACCTCTTTTTTAGACTTTTTTGCATCCTGCGATTTTTCGTCTCGAAGAAATAAAAATGTTATTATATCAACAATATAATCTTAACAATGTCTTTCTTGTCCAAGGAAACGTATAGAATTATATGCTAAAGGCATTTAAAAGATTCATATTCGAGTTTTTTGCATCCTGCGCCGTTTCGTCTCCAAGAAATAAAAATGTTATTATATCAACAATATAATCTTAACAATGTCTTTCTTTTCCAAAGAAACGTATAGGTTTATATGCTAAAGGCTGTGTAAACGCTTTATTTTCGAGTTTTTTGCATTCTGCGCCGTTTCGTCACCCAGAAATAAAAATGTTATTATATTAACAATATAATCTTAACAATGTCTTTCGTTTCTAAGGAAATGTATAGGTTTATATGCTAAAGGCATTTAAAACGATTTGTTTTTTACTTCTTTTGCATCCTGCGCCTATTCGTCTCCAAGAAATAAAAATGTTATTATATGAGCAATTTTATCTTAACAATGTCTTTCGTTTCCAAGGAAACGTATAGGTTTATATGGAAAAGGCAGTTAAAATGTTTTGTTTTCGACTTTTTAAAATCCTTCGCCTTTTCGTCTCCAAGAAATAAAAATGTTATTATATCAACTGTATAATCATAAGAATGTCTTTCCTTTCCAAGGAAACGTATAGGATTATATGCTAAAGGCAGTTAAAACGTTTCATTTTCGAGTTTTTGGCATCCTGCGCTGTTTCGTCTCCAAGAAATATAAATGTCATTATATCAACAATATAATCTTAACAATGTCTTTCGTTTCCAAGGAAATGTGAAAGCTAAACGCAGTAGGCAGTTCAAACCTTTTTTTCGACTTTTTTGCATCCCTGCGTCTTTTCGTCTCTAAGAAATAAAAATGTTATTATATTAAAAATATAATCTTAACAATGTAATAGCAATGTCTCCAAGAAATAAAAATGTCATTATATCAACAATATAGTCTTAACAATGTCTTTCGTTTCCAAGGAATTGTGCAAGGTAAACGGAGTATGCAGTTGAAACCTTTTTTTTTATACTTTTTTGCATCCTGCGCCTTTTCGTCTCCTAGAAATAAAAATGTCATTATATCAAAAATATAATCTTAACAATGTCTTTCTTTTCCAAGGAAACGTATAGGTTTATATTCTAAAGGCAGATAAAACGATTTATTTTCGAGTTTTTTGCATTCTGCGCCGTTTCGTCTCCCAGAAATAAAAATGTTATTATATTAACAATATAATCTTAACAATGTCTTTCGTTTCTAAGGAAATGTGGAAGCTAAACAGAGCAGGCAGTTGAAACCTTTTTTTAAAGACTTTTTTGCATCCTGTGCCTTTTCGTCTGCAAGAAATGAAAATTTTATCATAATAACAATATAATCTTAACAACGTCTTTCGTTTCCAAGGAAATGTGCAATCAATACGGAGTAGGCAGTTGAAACCTTTCTTTTTTCGACTTTTTTGCATCCCTGCGCCTTTTCGTCTCTAAGAAATAAAAATGTTATTATATTAACAATATAATCTTAACAATGTCTTTCGTTTCCAAGGATATGTGCAAGCTAAACGGAGTACGCAGTTGAAACCTTTTTTTTAGACGTTTTTGCATCCTGCGCCTATTCGTCTCCAAGAAATAAAAATGTTATTATATCAACAATATAATCTTAACAATGTCTTTCTTTTCCAAAGAAACGTATAGGTTTATATGCTAAAGGCAGTGTAAACGCTTTATTTTCGAGTTTTTTGCATTCTGCGCCGTTTCGTCTCCCAGAAATAAAAATGTTATTATATTAACAATATAATCTTAACAATGTCTTTCGTTTCTAAGGAAATGTATAGGTTTATATGCTAAAGGCATTTAAAACGATTTATTTTTGACTTTTTTTCATCCTGCGACTTTTCGTCTCCAAGAAATAAAAATGTTATTATATGAACAATTTCATCTTAACAATGTCTTTTGTTTCCAAGGAAACGTATAGGTTTATATGCAAAAGGCAGTTAAAATGTTTTGTTTTCGACTTTTTTGCATCCTGCGCCTTTTCGTCTCCAAGAAGTAAAAATGTTATTATATCAACAGTATAATCATAAGAATGTCTTTAATTTCCAAGGAAACGTATAGGATTATATGCTAAAGGCAGTTAAAACGTTTCATTTTGAGTTTTTTGCATCCTGCGCCGTTTCGACTCCAAGAAATAAAAATGTCATTATATCAACAATATAATCTTAACAATGTCTTTCTTTTCCAAGGAAACGTATAGGTTTATATGCTAAAGGCAGATAAAACGTTTCATTTTCGAGTTTTTTGCATTCTGCGCCGTTTCGTCTCCCACAAATAAAAATGTTATTATATTAACAATATAATCTTAACAATTGAAACCTTTTTTTAGACTTTTTTGCATCCTGCGCCTTTTCGTCTCCAAGATATAAAAATGTTATTTTATCAACAATATAATCTTAACAATGTCTTTCGTATCCAAGGAAACGTATAGGTATATATGCTAAAGGCAGTTAAAACGATTTGTTTTTTACTTCTTTTGCATCCTGCGCCTATTCGTCTCCAAGAAATAAAAATGTTATTTTATGAGCAATTTCATCTTAAAGGCCCTGTTAACTTAAAATCAAGTGACTCTCAGAATAAAGAGTTTGTTTAGTAAAATACAGCAGTGAAAACCCCATGTTTCTACGATGCTTCGTTCTCGCGAAATCGAAGAAAAACTGATGTGACCTTCCAGCAGAGTGACGTCAGAGAGCACTAGCTGTTCACAGCCCGCGCGCCGTTGCTGTAGTGTGATGTGTGGCATCTGTCTAAGTCTCTTGCTAAAAAGCTCAAAGAGATCGGAAAAAAATTCACCATTATCTATATTAATAAAAGGAAGTGTCTGTCCTCCGTCTGTCTGTCCTCCGTCTGTCTGTCCGCGATGCCCAGCAAAATCTACTCAATGCAGAGATCTGAAATTTTATACATAGGCGGACTGAAGGGTCGGAAAATGCACCTCGAAGCCGGAATTTTAATTTTCGCTTTCGTTCGTGAGTTATGAGTGAAAAATGAGCAAAAAACGTGCATTTATTGCGTTTTCGAAGCATGAGTTTTCAGTAATACAAGTCAATTACACTAGGCTTTGGCTATTTTTGTCATTCCTTCGACATAAAAGCATCGCGATCTCTTGAATGTAGTAGCTCACGCTGGTCAATTCATTTGTTTTTAATGACAAGGCACGCAAACATAATATGAAATTTTCAACCTACACCGAAGATTATTATTATTATTATTATTATTATTATTATTATTATTATAGGGGTAATCAATATTAGCCTAAATATGGTCAAACGTTGTTCGATTTGGACGAAACTCACTATACAGGGGTTTTCTGGGCCAAGGAACTCGAATCTGAGGTCGCTTTTACCAGGTGACGCTATCTAATCGTGATATGTGGTCCACATGATTTAGGTGTTAATATAATGATTTAACTATTATGCTCTTAATTTTTAATTTTTGAAATAACTATCGCGGGCGAAGCCGCGGGCACCTGCTATCTTAAAATAATAAAAGGACGTGTTTGTCTGTCTGTACACGATGCCCAGCGAAATCTACTGAACGCAGAGATCTGAAATTTTAAACATAAATGGGCTGAAAGGTGGGCGAATGCGCATCGAAGCCGGATTTTTAATTTTAGCTTTCGTTCGCGAGTTGTGAGTGAAAAACTGGCAGAAAACGTGATTTTAGCGGTGTCGAAGCATCAGATTTCAGTAATACATTTCAATGTCAAATCAATTGCAGTTGGCTTTGGCTATTTTTGTCATACCGTGGTAATAAAAGCATCGCGATCGTTAGAATGTTGTAAGCCCACGCTGGTCGATTCATTGTTTAGAATGTCAAGGCCCGTAGACATATGAAATTTTTCAACCTACACGGAAGAGGGATAATCAACATAGACCTAAATATGGTTAAACATCGTTCGATTTGGACGAAACTCACTATACAGGGATTTTCTGGGCCAAGGAACTCGAATCTGAGATCGCTTTTACCAGGCGACGCTATCTAATCGTGACATGTAGTCCACGTGATTTAGGTGTTAATAAATATAATGATTTACCTATTATGCTCTAACTTTATGCTCTTTTTTATCGCGGGCGAAGCCGCGGGCACATGCTAGTTATTATTATTGGAAAGACAGCATTGTTAACCACCTATGGTGGTCATGTCAGACTTGTGGAGGGGACAAACCGTGTTGGTTTAAAAATTTCAATCGGTGTTATTTCATATTTCCAATGTACATAGCTGGACTGGAAATAACGTAATTAATCAGTGCGAACATGAAAAAATTATTGAAGATGAAGCAAGTGAATGGATCAGACCGGAGTCAAACGATTACATGTTACTGTCATCTGTTATAAAAACAGGAATTTCATTGAAGATTTGAAGCACGCAAAGAACTATTGTCATACAGGACATTTAGAGTCTTATCATAATGTAGCACTAAAATACAAGCCGAAAAAGATTCACTTTAGTTACGACGGAATGGTACTACAATCGATGTTGGCGACTATGGATTATAACTATAATGTAAACAGAAACGTTACAAGTGAAAAACTGAAATACTCAAAACCAACAAAAAAAAGTGGGTAATGGTTTCAGTTTATGAAAGTAAAAGTAACGAGTGGGGTAATGACATAGTGAACAGGGTATTACATTACGTGAATAATTCAAACATTGAATTTGTGGAAGATCCCTACCTGGCTAAAGATGTTCCACGATGTATCGCTCCAGTGGCCCATCCTGAATCGCTGGAAGCTTTGGAGAGATTCTCTTTCGAGATTCCAAGAACTTTAAAGATACCGCAGTAACAACTTTGTCCAGTAGTAACTTTCGATATATATTTACAGTACCGGTATTTAATTATTAGATTAAATTTAGTATACAACTTTGATCTTATTTACAGCAAAATTTAAATTAAATACTTTTTTTCTAGGATTTAATTGTTCTTTCACTTGCATGAAAATAAATGACCAAAGTAAATATTTTACAGACATAAGCCTAGTACTGTAAAAAGAAGATTGAGTTGACTTTAAAAACTCTGTATAACATGTTTTAACCTCACCGTAGTTGTGGATTCAGGGTTAAAATTTCAATTGATCAAAATACGAAATATCTCTTCCGTCAGCAGGTTGAAATTGTCTGTACTCTTTGTTAGGCTCAGGGTATTCGTCCCTAATCTGTTTAACTATGCATGAAGGTATGATTTTTCTATTGCCTTTTCCGAAGGGCTTCCAAGAATTAATCCAGTAGACGAATTGTCTGTAAGCTACATAACGCATGTTCCTATTGTTCGCTACTCGTTTCAAAATTGGATTCAGCTTTCACCATCATAAGGGGCCTAGCAGTGTTCAATGTGTCCCTATTTAATACAACAGAACGAAGGGAATTATGAGAATTTAATGCAGTCAGCACTTCCCTTATCATAACACTTTCAGAACAGCAGAAACATTCATTATGAATCGCTGAAAAACACATTCACCACAGTTGCATTGATCAGTACTATTTACACGGTCAGCATTCCCAGTATTTTCTTCATCTGACCTTATAATTTCGGCTCGAATTGATGTGGCCTGATTCCAGACATGACACGAGAAACTTTAAATTTATAATAATTTCAACACACGAGATGACACCAGCCATAGGCGTAACCAGGCCGACCATACTGTATGGGGGGTTATAACATCCGCGGGGTCTGGGGGTCCGGGGATCCTCCCCCGGAAAATTTAAAAAATTAAGATGCACAACAACGAGTTTTAAGCTTCCGGGGGTCCTCCCCCGGAAAATTTTAAAAATTAAGACGCACAACAACGAGTTTTAAGCTTCCCACGCTTTATACTTTTATTTAGTAATTTATGGGCAGACTTAAAAATTATACAATTTTCCTTTTTTAAATCAATGGGGGGGGGTTCAAACCCCCGACCCCCCCCCCTCGTTACGCCTATGACACCAGCAATGAATTAGCAAACACAGACTGATGTGTCGGCTACATATGGCTGGCATTCCAATGCTTCCTCACAGTGCTGGCTTGGCGCGGTGACGTCATACTGCACTATAGGCGGAACTTCTGTACTTGGATTGCAGGCGAACGGTTAAACATAGAAAGCTCGGGTTTTCGCACAAATTAATCTCTAAATATCCTCTTTTTAAACCAGCTTTCACCTAAAAATGCATTTTTTAAGTTAACAGGGCCTTTAACAATGTCTTTGTTTTCCAAAGAAACGTATAAGTTTATATGCTAAAGGCAGATAAAACGATTTATTTTCGAGTTTTTTGCATTCTGCGCCGTTTCGTCTCCCAGAAATAAAAATGTTATTATATTAACAATATAATCTTAACAATGTCTTTCGTTTCTAAGGAAATGTGGAAGCTAAACAGAGTAGGCAGTTGAAACCTTTTTTTAAAGACTTTTTTGCATCCTGTGCCTTTTCGTCTGCAAGAAATGAAAATTTTATTATAATAACAATATAATCTTAACAACGTCTTTCGTTTCCAAGGAAATGTGCAATCAATA
Organism: Ectobius pallidus; assembly: GCA_964059195.1. Classification (NCBI taxonomy): domain Eukaryota; kingdom Metazoa; phylum Arthropoda; class Insecta; order Blattodea; family Ectobiidae; genus Ectobius; species Ectobius pallidus. The sequence continues at coordinate 247,560 of CAXKWD010000091.1, read as the reverse complement.
CGGAGTAGGCAGTTGAAACCTTTCTTTTTTCGACTTTTTTGCATCCCTGCGCCTTTTCGTCTCTAAGAAATAAAAATGTTATTATATTAACAATATAATCTTAACAATGTCTTTCGTTTCCAAGGATATGTGCAAGCTAAACGGAGTACGCAGTTGAAACCCTTTTTTTAGACGTTTTTGCATCCTGCGCCTATTCGTCTCCAAGAAATAAAAATGTTATTATATCAACAATATAATCTTAACAATGTCTTTCTTTTCCAAAGAAACGTATAGGTTTATATGCTAAAGGCAGTGTAAACGCTTTATTTTCGAGTTTTTTGCATTCTGCGCCGTTTCGTCTCCAAGAAATAAAAATGTTATTATATCAACTGTATAATCATAACAATGTCTTTCTTTTCCAAGGAAACGTATAGGTTTATATGCTAAAGGCAGATAAAACGTTTTATTTTCGAGTTTTTTGCATTCTGCGCCGTCTCGTCTCCCAGAAATAAAAATGTTATTATATTAACAATATAATCTTAACAATGTATTTCGTTTCTAAGGAAATGTGGAAGCTAAACAGAGTAGGCAGTTGAAACCTTTTTTTTTTTAGACTTTTTTGCTTCCTGTGCCTTTTCGTCTGCAAGAAATGAAAATTTTATTATAATAACAATATAATCTTAACATCGTATTTCGTTTCCAAGGAAATGTGCAATCAATATGGAGTAGGAAGTTGAAACCTTTCTTTTTTCGACTTTTTTGCATCCCTGCGCCTTTTCGTCTCTAAGAAATAAAATTGTTATTATATTAACAATATAATCTTAACAATGTCTTTCGTTTCCAAGGATATGCGCAAGCTAAACGGAGTACGCAGTTGAAACCTTTTTTTTAGACTTTTTTGCATCCTGCGCCTATTCGTCTCCTAGATATAAAAATGTTATTATATCAACAATGTAATCTTAACAATGTCTTTCTTTTCCAAGGAAACGTATAGGTTTATATCCTAAAGGCAGTTGAAACTTTTTATTTTCGAGCTTTTAGCATTCTGCGCCGTTTCGTCTCCCAGAAATAAAAATGTTATTATATTAACAATATAATCTTAATAATGTGTTTCGTTTCTAAGGAAAAGTATAGGTTTATATGCTAAAGGCATTTAAAACGATTTATTTTTGACTTTTTTGGCATCCTGCGCCGTTTCGTCTCCAAGAAATAAAAATGTCATTATATCAACAATATAATCTTAACAATGTCTTTCGTTTCCATGGAAATGTGCAAGCTAAACGCAGTAGGCAGTTCAAACCTTTTTTTCGACTTTTTTGCATCCCTGCGTCTTTTCGTCTCTAAGAAATAAAAATCTTATTATATTAACAATATAATCTTAACCATGTCTTTCGTTTCCAAGGAAATGTATATGTTTATATGTTAAAGGCAGTTAAAACGTATTATTTTCGACTTTTTTGCATCATGGGCCTTTTCGTTTCCAAGAAATAAAAATGTTATTATAATAATAATATAATCTTAACAATGCCGTTCGTTTCCAAGGAAATGTGCAAGCTAAATGGAGTAGGCAGTTGAACCTTTTTTTTTAGACTTTTTTGCATCCTGCGCCTTTTCGTCTCCAAGATATAAAAATGTCATTATATCAACAATATAATCTTAACAATGTCTTTCGTTTCCATGGAAATGTGCAAGCTAAACGCAGTAGGCAGTTCAAACCTTTTTTTCGAATTTTTTGCATCCCTGCGTCTTTTCGTCTCCCAGAAATAAAAATGTTATTATATTAAAAATATAATCTTAACAATATAATAGCAATGTCTCCAAGAAATAAAAATGTCATTATATCAACAATATAATCTTAACAATGTCTTTCGTTTCCAAGGAAATGTGCAAGCTAAACGCAGTAGGCAGTTCAAACCTTTTTTTCGACTTTTTTGCATCCCTGCGCCTTTTCGTCTCTAAGAAATAAAAATGTTATTATATTAAAAATATAATCTTAACAATATAATAGCAATGTCTCCAAGAAATAAAAATGTCATTATATCAACAATATATTCTTAACAATGTCTTTCGTTTCCAAGGAATTGTGCAAGGTAAACGGAGTATGCAGTTGAAACCTTTTTTTTTAGACTTTTTTGCATCCTGCGCCTTTTCGTCTCCAAGAAATAAAAATGTTATTATATGAACAATTTCATCTTAACAATGTCTTTTGTTTCCAAGGAAACGTATAGGTTTATATGCAAAACGGAGTTAAAATGTTTTATTTTCGACTTTTTTGCATCCTGTGCCTTTTCGTCTGCAAGAAATGAAAATTTTATTATAATAACAATATAATCTTAACAACGTCTTTCGTTTCCAAGGAAATGTGCAATCAATACGGAGTAGGCAGTTGAAACCTTTCTTTTTTCGACTTTTTTGCATCCCTGCGCCTTTTCGTCTCTAAGAAATAAAAATGTTATTATATTAACAATATAATCTTAACAATGTCTTTCGTTTCCAAGGATATGTGCAAGCTAAACGGAGTACGCAGTTGAAACGTTTTTTTTAGACTTTTTTGCATCCTGCGCCTATTTGTCTCCAAGAAATAAAAATGTTATTATATCAACAATATAATCTTAACAATGTTTTTCTTTTCCAAAGAAACGTATAGGTTTATATGCTAAAGGCAGTGTAAACGCTTTATTTTCGAGTTTTTTTGCATTCTGCGCCGTTTCGTCTCCCAGAAATAAAAATGTTATTATATTAACAATATAATCTTAACCATGTCTTTCGTTTCCAAGGAAATGTATATGTTTATATGTTAAAGGCAGTTAAAACGTATTATTTTCGACTTTTTTGCATCATGGGCCTTTTCGTTTCCAAGAAATAAAAATGTTATTATAATAATAATATAATCTTAACAATGCCGTTCGTTTCCAAGGAAATGTGCAAGCTAAATGGAGTAGGCAGTTGAACCTTTTTTTTAGACTTTTTTGCATCCTGCGCCTTTTCGTCTCCAAGATATAAAAATGTCATTATATCAACAATATAATCTTAACAATGTCTTTCGTTTCCATGGAAATGTGCAAGCTAAACGCAGTAGGCAGTTCAAACCTTTTTTTCGAATTTTTTGCATCCCTGCGTCTTTTCGTCTCCCAGAAATAAAAATGTTATTATATTAAAAATATAATCTTAACAATAAAATAGCAATGTCTCCAAGAAATAAAAATGTCATTATATCAACAATATAATCTTAACAATGTCTTTCGTTTCCAAGGAAATGTGCAAGCTAAACGCAGTAGGCAGTTCAAACCTTTTTTTCGACTTTTTTGCATCCCTGCGCCTTTTCGTCTCTAAGAAATAAAAATGTTATTATATTAAAAATATAATCTTAACAATATAATAGCAATGTCTCCAAGAAATAAAAATGTCATTATATCAACAATATATTCTTAACAATGTCTTTCGTTTCCAAGGAATTGTGCAAGGTAAACGGAGTATGCAGTTGAAACCTTTTTTTTAGACTTTTTTGCATCCTGCGCCTTTTCGTCTCCAAGAAATAAAAATGTTATTATATGAACAATTTCATCTTAACAATGTCTTTTGTTTCCAAGGAAACGTATAGGTTTATATGCAAAACGGAGTTAAAATGTTTTATTTTCGACTTTTTTGCATCCTGTGCCTTTTCGTCTGCAAGAAATGAAAATTTTATTATAATAACAATATAATCTTAACAACGTCTTTCGTTTCCAAGGAAATGTGCAATCAATACGGAGTAGGCAGTTGAAACCTTTCTTTTTTCGACTTTTTTGCATCCCTGCGCCTTTTCGTCTCTAAGAAATAAAAATGTTATTATATTAACAATATAATCTTAACAATGTCTTTCGTTTCCAAGGATATGTGCAAGCTAAACGGAGTACGCAGTTGAAACCTTTTTTTTAGACTTTTTTGCATCCTGCGCCTATTTGTCTCCAAGAAATAATAATGTTATTATATCAACAATATAATCTTAACAATGTTTATCTTTTCCAAAGAAACGTATAGGTTTATATGCTAAAGGCAGTGTAAACGCTTTATTTTCGAGTTTTTTTGCATTCTGCGCCGTTTCGTCTCCCAGAAATAAAAATGTTATTATATTAACAATATAATCTTAACAATGTCTTTCGTTTCTAAGGAAATGTATAGGTTTATATGCTAAAGGCATTTAAAACGATTTATTTTTGACTTTTTTTGCATCCTGCGACTTTTCGTCTCCAAGAAATAAAAATGTTATTATATGAACAATTTCATCTTAACAATGTCTTTTGTTTCCAAGGAAACGTATAGGTTTATATGCAAAAGGCAGTTAAAATGTTTTATTTTCGACTCTTTTGCATCCTGCGCCTTTTCGTCTCCAAGAAGTAAAAATGTTATTATATTGTGACAAAGCCAGAAAAGCCTAGAAGCTGATAGAAGAAGGACTCCGGCCGAAAGAACTAGAATTAGATAAATCCAGAAAGGGACGGCCCTCTTATTGCTGATTGGAGCCGCGCGCCGACGGGTGCGGCCTACTCCCTGGCACGGCGCGGTGAGTGACGGCGCGCGCTCGTGGGAGGGGCCAGAGGTGGAGCCACGCGCTAAGGGCTTGACGGCGCACCACGCGGACATTCTAGACCATGCGCGGGCGGAGAGCTTTCCACACCTCAACTCTGGAACTTTCGTTAAGGCTATATAAGGAGTGCGAGCAGCCGAGCCGAGTCAGTCAGTGAATCGGAGTTGAGAGAGACAGTCAGTGAATGAAATCAGTTCAGTGTGAAGACTCAGTACTTCAGAGGAGAGACAGTCCGTGAAGAGCCGGAGGGTCAACGAGGGAACAGTCAGAGAGGCAGTCCGTGAGTAGCGGCGATCGTCAGCGTCAGAGGGTGAGCTGGACGGAGAGGACTGATCAGCGCGGCCTCAAGTGAGTGTGTCTTGGGAAGCTGAGGAGCCAGTGACCGGAGGGACCCGACAGCGGAATAGCTAGTCAACGGGGAACTAGTGACCGGAGGGAAGGGTGAACGGAAGAGCTGGTGAGCTGATCTGGGCTGAGGCAGTGCCGTCCCGGGGGACTCTGCGCGACGGGTGGATCGCACAGCGGCAGCGAGGACTGTGGAGTTGGCCGGCGCGACGTGGGATGATCTGGATTGGACTGGAACAGTGCTGTAATTAGGACTGAGCACAGTGAGAGTGAGCACTGAACAGGACAGTGAACTGGCAAGTAGTCTTGGGTTTCTGGCTGTATCGACAATTGTTGTAGGAAATAAAGAAACCTCCATCCTTCAATTATAAACTCGGTGTTCTCATTTTGAACCCCCACGAGCTCTTGTTACAATATCAACAGTATAATCATAAGAATGTCTTTCCTTTCCAAGGAAACGTATAGGATTATATGCTAAAGGCAGTTAAAACGTTTCATTTTGAGTTTTTTGCATCCTGCGCCGCTTCGACTCCAAGAAATAAAAATGTTATTATGTCAACAATATAATCTTAACAATGTCTTTCTTTTCCAAAGAAACGTATAGGTTTATATGCTAAAGGCAGTGTAAACGCTTTATTTTCGAGTTTTTTGCATTCTGCGCCGTTTCGTCTCCAAGAAATAAAAATGTTATTATATCAACTGTATAATCATAACAATGTCATTCTTTTCCAAGGAAACGTATAGGTTTATATGCGAAAGGCAGATAAAACGTTTTATTTTCGAGTTTTTTGCATTCTGCGCCGTTTCGTCTCCCAGAAATAAAAATGTTATTATATGAACAATATAATCTTAACAATGTATTTCGTTTCTAAGGAAATGTGGAAGCTAAACAGAGTAGGCAGTTAAAACCTTTTTTTTTTAGACTTTTTTGCATCCTGTGCCTTTTTCTCTGCAAGAAATGAAAATTTTATTATAATAACAATATAATCTTAACAACGTCTTTCGTTTCCAAGGAAATGTGCAATCAGTATGGAGTAGGCAGTTGAAACCTTTCTTTTTTCGAGTTTTTCGCATCCCTGCGCCTTTTCGTCTCTAAGAAATAAAATTGTTATTATATTAACAATATAATCTTAACAATGTCTTTCGTATCCAAGGATATGCGCAAGCTAAACGGAGTACGCAGTTGAAACGTTTTTTTTAGACTTTTTTGCATCCTGCGCCTATTCGTCTCCAAGAAATAAAAATGTTATCATATCAACAATATAATCTTAACAATGTCTTTCTTTTCCAAGGAAACGTATAGGTTTATATCCTAAAGGCAGTTGAAACGTTTTATTTTCGAGCATTTTGCATTCTGCGCCGTTTCGTCTCCCAGAAATAAAAATGTTATTATATTAACAATATAATCTTAACAATGTCTTTCGCTTCTAAGGAAAAGTATAGGTTTATATGCTAAAGGCATTTAAAACGATTTATTTTTGACTTTTTTGGCATCCTGCGCCGTTTCGTCTCCAAGAAATAAAAATGTCGTTATATCAACAATATAATCTTAACAATGTCTTTCGTTTCCAAGGAAATGTGCAAGCTAAACGCAGTAGGCAGTTCAAACCTTTTTTTCGACTTTTTTGCATCCCTGCGTCTTTAAATAAAAATGTTATTATATTAAAAATATAATCTTAACAATATAATTGCAATGTCTCCAAGATATAAAAATGTCAATATATCAACAATATAATCTTAACAATGTCTTTCGTTTCCAAGGAATTGTGCAAGGTAAACGGAGTATGCTGTTGAAACCTCTTTTTTAGACTTTTTTGCATCCTGCGCTTTTTCGTCTCCAAGAAATAAAAATGTTATTATATCAACAATATAATCTTAACAATGTCTTTCTTGTCCAAGGAAACGTATAGAATTATATGCTAAAGGCATTTAAAAGATTCATATTCGAGTTTTTTGCATCCTGCGCCGTTTCTTCTCCAAGAAATAAAAATGTTATTATATCAACAATATAATCTTAACAATGTCTTTCTTTTCCAAAGAAACGTATAGGTTTATATGCTAAAGGCAGTGTAAACGCTTTATTTTCGAGTTTTTTGCATTCTGCGCCGTTTCGTCACCCAGAAATAAAAATGTAATTATATTAACAATATAATCTTAACAATGTCTTTCGTTTCTAAGGAAATGTATAGGTTTATATGCTAAAGGCATTTAAAACGATTTGTTTTTTACTTCTTTTGCATCCTGCGCCTATTCGTCTCCAAGAAATAAAAATGTTATTATATCAACTGTATAATCATAAGAATGTCTTTCCTTTCCAAGGAAACGTATAGGATTATATGCTAAAGGCAGTTAAAACGTTTCATTTTAGAGTTTTTGGCATCCTGCGCTGTTTCGTCTCCAAGAATTATAAATGTCATTATATCAACAATATAATCTTAACAATGTCTTTCGTTTCCAAGGAAATGTGAAAGCTAATCGCAGTAGGCAGTTCAAACCTTTTTTCGACTTTTTTGCATCCCTGCGTCTTTTCGTCTCTAAGAAATAAAAATGTTATTATATTAAAAATATAATGTTAACAATATAATTGCAATGTCCCCAAGAAATAAAAATGTCATTATATCAATAATATAATCTTAACAATGTCTTTCGTTTCCAAGGAATTGTGCAAGGTAAACGGAGTATGCAGTTGAAACCTTTTTTTTAGACTTTTTTGCATCCTGCGCCTTTTCGTCTCCAAGAAATAAAAATGTCATTATATCAACAATATAGTCTTAACAATGTCTTTCGTTTCCAAGGAATTGTGCAAGGTAAACGGAGTATGCAGTTGAAACCTTTTTTTTTTATACTTTTTTGCATCCTGCGCCTTTTCGTCTCCTAGAAATAAAAATGTCATTATATCAAAAATATAATCTTAACAATGTCTTTCTTTTCCAAGGAAACGTATAGGTTTATATGCTAAAGGCAGATAAAACGATTTATTTTCGAGTTTTTTGCATTCTGCGCCGTTTCGTCTCCCAGAAATAAAAATGTTATTATATTAACAATATAATCTTAACAATGTCTTTCGTTTCTAAGGAAATGTGGAAGCTAAACAGAGTAGGCAGTTGAAACCTTTTTTTAAAGACTTTTTTGCATCCTGTGCCTATTCGTCTCCAAGAAATAAAAATGTTATTATATCAACAATATAATCTTAACAAATTCTTTCTTTTCCAAAGAAACGTATAGGTTTATATGCTAAAGGCAGTGTAAACGCTTTATTTTCGAGTTTTTTGCATTCTGCGCCGTTTCGTCTCCCAGAAATAAAAATGTTATTATATTAACAATATAATCTTAACAATGTCTTTCGTTTCTAAGGAAATGTATAGGTTTATATGCTAAAGGCATTTAAAACGATTTATTTTTGACTTTTTTTTCATCCTGCGACTTTTCGTCTCCAAGAAATAAAAATGTTATTATATGAACAATTTCATCTTAACAATGTCTTTTGTTTCAAAGGAAACGTATAGGTTTATATGCAAAAGGCAGTTAAAATGTTTTGTTTTCGACTTTTTTGCATCCTGCGCCTTTTCGTCTCCAAGAAGTAAAAATGTTATTATATCAACAGTATAATCATAAGAATGTCTTTAATTTCCAAGGAAACGTATAGGATTATATGCTAAAGGCAGTTAAAACGTTTCATTTTGAGTTTTTTGCATCCTGCGCCGTTTCGACTCCAAGAAATAAAAATGTCATTATATCAACAATATAATCTTAACAATGTCTTTCTTTTCCAAGGAAACGTATAGGTTTATATGCTAAAGGCAGATAAAACGTTTTAGTTTCGAGTTTTTTGCATTCTGCGCCGTTTCGTCTCCCAGAAATAAAAATGTTATTATATTAACAATATAATCGTAACAATGTCTTTCGTTTCTAAGGAAATGTGGAAGCTAAACAGAGTAGGCAGTTGAAACCTTTTTTTAAAGACTTTTTTGCATCCTGTGCCTTTTCGTCTGCAAGAAATGAAAATTTTATTATAATAACAATATAATCTTAACAACGTCTTTCGTTTCCAAGGAAATGTGCAATCAATACGGAGTAGGCAGTTGAAACCTTTCTTTTTTCGACTTTTTTGCATCCCTGCGCCTTTTCGTCTCTAAGAAATAAAAATGTTATTATATTAACAATATAATCTTAACAATGTCTTTCGTTTCGTTTCCAAGGATATGTGCAAGCTAACGGAGTACGCAGTTGAAACCTTTTTTTTAGACGTTTTTGCATCCTGCGCCTATTCGTCTCCAAGAAATAAAAATGTTATTATATCAACAATATAATCTTAACAATGTCTTTCTTTTCCAAAGAAACGTATAGGTTTATATGCTAAAGACAGTGTAAACGCTTTATATTCGAGTTTTTTGCATTCTGCGCCGTTTCGTCTCCCAGAAATAAAAATGTTATTATATTAACAATATAATCTTAACAATGTCTTTCGTTTCTAAGGAAATGTATAGGTTTATATGCTAACGGCATTTAAAACGATTTATTTTTTACTTTTTTTTCATCCTGCGCCTTTTCGTCTCCAAGAAATAAAAATGTTATTATATCAACAATATAATCTTAACAACGTCTTTCTTGTCCAAGGAAACGTATAGAATTATATGCTAAAGGCATTTAAAACGATTCATTTTCGAGTTTTTTGCATCCTGCGCCGTTTCGTCTCCAAGAAATAAAAATGTTATTATATCAACAATATAATCTTAACAATGTCTTTCGTTTCCAAGGAATCGTGCAAGCTAAACGGATTAGGCAATTGAAACCTTTTTATTTTTAGACGTTTTTGCATCCTGCGCCTTTTCGTCTGCAAGGAATAAAAATCTTATTATATTAACAATATAATCTTAACCATGTCTTTCGTTTCTAAGGAAATGTTTATGTTTATATGTTAAAGGCAGTTAAAACGTATTATTTTCAGCTCTTTTGCATCATGCGCCTTTTCGTTTCCAAGAAATTAAAATGTTATTATAATAACAATATAATCTTAACAATGCCGTTCGTTTCCAAGGAAATGTGCAATCTAAATGGAGTAGGCAGTTGAAACCTTTTTTTTAGACTTTTTTGCCTCCTGCGCCTTTTCGTCTCCAAGAAATAAAAATGTTATTTTTTCAACAATATAATCTTAACAATGTCTTTCGTATCCAAGGAAACGTATAGGTATATATGCTAAAGGCAGTTAAAACGATTTTTTTTACTTCTTTTGCATCCTGCGCCTATTTGTCTCCAAGAAATAAGAATGTTATTATATGAGCAATTTCATCTTAACAATGTCTTTCGTTTCCAAGGAAACGTATAGGTTTATATGCAAAAGGCAGTTAAAATGTTTTGTTTTCGACTTTTTTGCATCCTGCGCCTTTTCGTCTCCAAGAAGTAAAAATGTTATTATATCAACAGTATAATCATAAGAATGTCTTTCCTTTCCAAGGAAACGTATAGGATTATATGCTAAAGGCAGTTAAAACGTTTCATTTTCGAGTATTTTGCATCCTGCGCCGTTTCGACTCCAAGAAATAAAAATGTTATTATGTCAACAATATAATCTTAACAATGTCTTTCGTTTCCAAGGAAATGTGCAAGCTAAACGCAGTAGACAGTTCAAACCTTTTTTTTCGACTTTTTTGCATCCCTGCGCCTTTTCGTCTCTAAGAAATAAAAATGTTATTATATTAAAAATATAATCTTAACAATATAATTGCAATGTCTCCAAGAAATAAAAATGTCATTATATCAACAATATAATCTTAACAATGTCTTTCGTTTCCAAGGAATTGTGCAAGGAGTATGCAGTTGAAACCTTTTTTTTAGACTTTTTTGCATCTTGCGCCTTTTCGTCCCCCAGAAATAAAAATGTCATTATATCAACAATATAATCTTTACAATGTCTTTCTTTTCCAAGGAAACGTATAGAATTATATGCTAAAGGCATTTAAAACGATTCATTTTCGAGTTTTTTGCATCCTGCGCCGTTTCGTCTCCAAGAAATAAAAATGTTATTATATCAACAATATAATCTTAACAATGTCTTTCTTTTCCAAAGAAACGTATAGGTTTATATGCTAAAGGCAGTGTAAACGCTTTATTTTCGAGTTTTTTGCATTCTGCGCCGTTTCGTCTCCCAGAAATAAAAATGTTATTATATTAACAATATAATCTTAACAATGTCTTTCGTTTCTAAGGAAATGTATAGGTTTATATGCTAAAGGCATTTAAAACGATTTGGTTTTTACTTCTTTTGCATCCTGCGCCTATTCGTCTCCAAGAAATAAAAATGTTATTATATGAGCAATTTTATCTTAACAATGTCTTTCGTTTCCAAGGAAACGTATAGGTTTATATGGAAAAGGCAGTTAAAATGTTTTGTTTTCGACTTTTTAACATCCTTCGCCTTTTCGTCTCCAAGAAATAAAAATGTTATTATATCAACTGTATAATCATAAGAATGTCTTTCCTTTCCAAGGAAACCTATAGGATTATATGCAAAGCAGTTAAAACGTTTCATTTTCGAGTTTTTGGCATCCTGCGCTGTTTCGCCTCCAAGAAATATAAATGTCATTATATCAACAATATAATCTTAACAATGTCTTTCGTTTCCAAGGAAACGTATAGGTTTATATCCTAAAGGCAGTTGAAACGTTTTATTTTCGAGCATTTTGCATTCTGCGCCGTTTCGTCTCCCAGAAATAAAAATGTTATTATATTAACAATATAATCTTAACAATGTCTTTCGCTTCTAAGGAAAAGTATAGGTTTATATGCTAAAGGCATTTAAAACGATTTATTTTTGACTTTTTTGGCATCCTGCGCCGTTTCGTCTCCAAGAAATAAAAATGTCGTTATATCAACAATATAATCTTAACAATGTCTTTCGTTTCCAAGGAAATGTGCAAGCTAAACGCAGTAGGCAGTTCAAACCTTTTTTTTCGACCTTTTTGCATCCCTGCGTCTTTAAATAAAAATGTTATTATATTAAAAATATAATCTTAACAATATAATTGCAATGTCTCCAAGATATAAAAATGTCAATATATCAACAATATAATCTTAACAATGTCTTTCGTTTCCAAGGAATTGTGCAAGGTAAACGGAGTATGCTGTTGAAACCTCTTTTTTAGACTTTTTTGCATCCTGCGCTTTTTCGTCTCCAAGAAATAAAAATGTTATTATATCAACAATATAATCTTAACAATGTCTTTCTTGTCCAAGGAAACGTATAGAATTATATGCTAAAGGCATTTAAAAGATTCATATTCGAGTTTTTTGCATCCTGCGCCGTTTCTTCTCCAAGAAATAAAAATGTTATTATATCAACAATATAATCTTAACAATGTCTTTCTTTTCCAAAGAAACGTATAGGTTTATATGCTAAAGGCAGTGTAAACGCTTTATTTTCGAGTTTTTTGCATTCTGCGCCGTTTCGTCACACAGAAATAAAAATGTTATTATATTAACAATATAATCTTAACAATGTCTTTCGTTTCTAAGGAAATGTATAGGTTTATATGCTAAAGGCATTTAAAACGATTTGTTTTTTACTTCTTTTGCATCCTGCGCCTATTCGTCTCTAAGAAATAAAAATGTTATTATATTAAAAATATAATGTTAACAATATAATAGCAATGTCCCCAAGAAATAAAAATGTCATTATATCAATAATATAATCTTAACAATGTCTTTCGTTTCCAAGGAATTGTGCAAGGTAAACGGAGTATGCAGTTGAAACCTTTTTTTTAGACTTTTTTGCATCCTGCGCCTTTTCGTCTCCAAGAAATAAAAATGTCATTATATCAACAATATAGTCTTAACAATGTCTTTCGTTTCCAAGGAATTGTGCAAGGTAAACGGAGTATGCAGTTGAAACCTTTTTTTTTATACTTTTTTGCATCCTGCGCCTTTTCGTCTCCTAGAAATAAAAATGTCATTATATCAAAAATATAATCTTAACAATGTCTTTCTTTTCCAAGGAAACGTATAGGTTTATATGCTAAAGGCAGATAAAACGATTTATTTTCGGGTTTTTTGCATTCTGCGCCGTTTCGTCTCCCAGAAATAAAAATGTTATTATATTAACAATATAATCTTAACAATGTCTTTCGTTTCTAAGGAAATGTGGAAGCTAAACAGAGTAGGCAGTTGAAACCTTTTTTTAAAGACTTTTTTGCATCCTGTGCCTATTCGTCTCCAAGAAATAAAAATGTTATTATATCAACAATATAATCTTAACAATGTCTTTCTTTTCCAAAGAAACGTATAGGTTTATATGCTAAAGGCAGTGTAAACGCTTTATTTTCGAGTTTTTTGCATTCTGCGCCGTTTCGTCTCCCAGAAATAAAAATGTTATTATATTAACAATATAATCTTAACAATGTCTTTCGTTTCTAAGGAAATGTATAGGTTTATATGCTAAAGGCATTTAAAAAGATTTATTTTTGACTTTTTTTTCATCGTGCGACTTTTCGTCTCCAAGAAATAAAAATGTTATTATATGAACAATTTCATCTTAACAATGTCTTTTGTTTCAAAGGAAACGTATAGGTTTATATGCAAAAGGCAGTTAAAATGTTTTGTTTTCGACTTTTTTGCATCCTGCGCCTTTTCGTCTCCAAGAAGTAAAAATGTTATTATATCAACAGTATAATCATAAGAATGTCTTTAATTTCCAAGGAAACGTATAGGATTATATGCTAAAGGCAGTTAAAACGTTTTATTTTCGAGTTTTTTGCATTCTGCGCCGTTTCGTCTCCCAGAAATAAAAATGTTATTATATTAACAATATAATCTTAACAATGTCTTTCGTTTCTAAGGAAATGTGGAAGCTAAACAGAGTAGGCAGTTGAAACCTTTTTTTAAAGACTTTTTTGCATCCTGTGCCTTTTCGTCTGCAAGAAATGAAAATTTTATTATAATAACAATATAATCTTAACAACGTCTTTCGTTTCCAAGGAAATGTGCAATCAATACGGAGTAGGCAGTTGAAACCTTTCTTTTTCGACTTTTTTGCATCCCTGCGCCTTTTCGTCTCTAAGAAATAAAAATGTTATTATATTAACAATATAATCTTAACAATGTCTTTCGTTTCCAAGGATATGTGCAAGCTAAACGGAGTACGCAGTTGAAACCTTTTTTTTAGACGTTTTTGCATCCTGCGCCTATTCGTCTCCAAGAAATAAAAATGTTATTATATCAACAATATAATCTTAACAATGTCTTTCTTTTCCAAAGAAACGTATAGGTTTATATGCTAAAGGCAGTGTAAACGCTTTATATTCGAGTTTTTTGCATTCTGCGCCGTTTCGTCTCCCAGAAATAAAAATGTTATTATATTAACAATATAATCTTAACAATGTCTTTCGTTTCTAAGGAAATGTATAGGTTTATATGCTAAAGGCATTTAAACGATTTATTTTTGACTTTTTTTTCATCCTGCGCCTTTTCGTCTCCAAGAAATAAAAATGTTATTATATCAACAATATAATCTTAACAACGTCTTTCTTGTCCAAGGAAACGTATAGAATTATATGCTAAAGGCATTTAAAACGATTCATTTTCGAGTTTTTTGCATCCTGCGCTGTTTCGTCTCCAAGAAATAAAAATGTTATTATATCAACAATATAATCTTAACAATGTCTTTCGTTTCCAAGGAATCGTGCAAGCTAAACGGATTAGGCAATTGAAACCTTTTTATTTTTAGACGTTTTTGCATCCTGCGCCTTTTCGTCTGCAAGGAATAAAAATCTTATTATATTAACAATATAATCTTAACCATGTCTTTCGTTTCTAAGGAAATGTATATGTTTATATGTTAAAGGCAGTTAAAACGTATTATTTTCAGCTCTTTCGCATCATGCGCCTTTTCGTATCCAAGAAATTAAAATGTTATTATAATAACAATATAATCTTAACAATGCCGTTCGTGTCCAAGGAAATGTGCAATCTAAATGGAGTAGGCAGTTGAAACCTTTTTTTAGACTTTTTTGCCTCCTGCGCCTTTTCGTCTCCAAGAAATAAAAATGTTATTTTATCAACAATATAATCTTAACAACGTCTTTCGTATCCAAGGAAACGTATAGGTATATATGCTAAAGGCAGTTAAAACGATTTTTTTTTACTTCTTTTGCATCCTGCGCCTATTTGTCTCCAAGAAATAAGAATGTTATTATATGAGCAATTTCATCTTAACAATGTCTTTCGTTTCCAAGGAAACGTATAGGTTTATATGCAAAAGGCAGTTAAAATGTTTTGTTTTCGACTTTTTGGCATCCTGCGCCTTTTCGTCTCCAAGAAGTAAAAATGTTATTATATCAACAGTATAATCATAAGAATGTCTTTCCTTTCCAAGGAAACGTATAGGATTATATGCTAAAGGCAGTTAAAACGTTTCATTTTCGAGTATTTTGCATCCTGCGCCGTTTCGACTCCAAGAAATGAAAATGTTATTATGTCAACAATATAATCTTAACAATGTCTTTCGTTTCCAAGGAAATGTGCAAGCTAAACGCAGTAGACAGTTCAAACCTTTTTTTTCGACTTTTTTGCATCCCTGCGCCTTTTCGTCTCTAAGAAATAAAAATGTTATTATATTAAAAATATAATCTTAACAATATAATTGCAATGTCTCCAAGAAATAAAAATGTCATTATATCAACAATATAATCTTAACAATGTCTTTCGTTTCCAAGGAATTGTGCAAGGAGTATGCAGTTGAAACCTTTTTTTTAGACTTTTTTGCATCTTGCGCCTTTTCGTCCCCCAGAAATAAAAATGTCATTATATCAACAATATAATCTTTACAATGTCTTTCTTTTCCAAGGAAACGTATAGAATTATATGCTAAAGGCATTTAAAACGATTCATTTTCGAGTTTTTTGCATCCTGCGCCGTTTCGTCTCCAAGAAATAAAAATGTTATTATATCAACAATATAATCTTAACAATGTCTTTCTTTTCCAAAGAAACGTATAGGTTTATATGCTAAAGGCAGTGTAAACGCTTTATTTTCGAGTTTCTTGCATTCTGCGCCGTTTCGTCTCCCAGAAATAAAAATGTTATTATATTAACAATATAATCTTAACAATGTCTTTCGTTTCTAAGGAAATGTATAGGTTTATATGCTAAAGGCATTTAAAACGATTTGGTTTTTACTTCTTTTGCATCCTGCGCCTATTCGTCTCCAAGAAATAAAAATGTTATTATATGAGCAATTTTATCTTAACAATGTCTTTCGTTTCCAAGGAAACGTATAGGTTTATATGGAAAAGGCAGTTAAAATGTTTTGTTTTCGACTTTTTAACATCCTTCGCCTTTTCGTCTCCAAGAAATAAAAATGTTATTATATCAACTGTATAATCATAAGAATGTCTTTCCTTTCCAAGGAAACCTATAGGATTATATGCAAAGCAGTTAAAACGTTTCATTTTCGAGTTTTTGGCATCCTGCGCTGTTTCGCCTCCAAGAAATATAAATGTCATTATATCAACAATATAATCTTAACAATGTCTTTCGTTTCCAAGGAAATGTGCAAGCTAAACGCAGTAGGCAGTTCAAACCTTTTTTTCGACATTTTTGCATCCCTGCGCCTTTTCGTCTCTAAGAAATAAAAATGTTATTATATTAAAAATATAATCTTAACAATATAATAGCAATGTCTCCAAGAAATAAAAATGTCATTATATCAACAATATAATCTTAACAATGTCTTTCGTTTCCAAGGAATTGTGCAAGGTAAACGGAGTATGCAGTTGAAACCTTTTTTTTTTAGACTTTTTTGCATCCAGCGCCTTTTCGTCTCCAAGAAATAAAAATGTCATTATATCAACAATAGAATCTTAACAATGTCTTTCGTTTCCAAGGAATTGTGCAAGGTAAACGGAGTATGCAGTTGAAACCTTTTTTTTATACTTTTTTGCATCCTGCGCCTTTTCGTCTCCTAGAAATAAAAATGTCATTATATCAAAAATATAATCTTAACAATGTCTTTCTTTTCCAAGGAAACGTATAGGTTTATATGCTAAAGGCAGATAAAACGATTTATTTTCGAGTTTTTTGCATTCTGCGCCGTTTCGTCTCCCAGAAATAAAAATGTTATTATATTAACAATATAATCTTAACAATGTCTTTCGTTTCTAAGGAAATGTATAGGTTTATATGCTAAAGGCATTTAAAACGATTTATTTTTGACTTTTTTTCATCCTGCGACTTTTCGTCTCCAAGAAATAAAAATGTTATTATATGAACAATTTCATCTTAACAATGTCTTTTGTTTCCAAGGAAACGTATAGGTTTATATGCAAAAGGCAGTTAAAATGTTTTGTTTTCGACTTTTTTGCATCCTGCGCCTTTTCGTCTCCAAGAAGTAAAAATGTTATTATATCAACAGTATAATCATAAGAATGTCTTTAATTTCCAAGGAAACGTATAGGATTATATGCTAAAGGCAGTTAAAACGATTTGTTTTTTACTTCTTTTGCATCCTGCGCCTATTCGTCTCCAAGAAATAAAAATGTTATTATATGAGCAATTTCATCTTAACAATGTCTTTGTTTTCCAAAGAAACGTATAAGTTTATATGCTAAAGGCAGATAAAACGATTTATTTTCGAGTTTTTTGCATTCTGCGCCGTTTCGTCTCCCAGAAATAAAAATGTTATTATATTAACAATATAATCTTAACAATGTCTTTCGTTTCTAAGGAAATGTGGAAGCTAAACAGAGTAGGCAGTTGAAACCTTTTTTTAAAGACTTTTTTGCATCCTGTGCCTTTTCGTCTGCAAGAAATGAAAATTTTATTATAATAACAATATAATCTTAACAACGTCTTTCGTTTCCAAGGAAATGTGCAATCAATACGGAGTAGGCAGTTGAAACCTTTCTTTTTTCGACTTTTTTGCATCCCTGCGCCTTTTCGTCTGCAAGGAATAAAAATGTTATTATATTAACAATATAATCTTAACAATGTCTTTCGTTTCCAAGGATATGTGCAAGCTAAACGGAGTACGCAGTTGAAACCTTTTTTTTAGACGTTTTTGCATCCTGCGCCTATTCGTCTCCAAGAAATAAAAATGTTATTATATCAACAATATAATCTTAACAATGTCTTTCTTTTCCAAAGAAACGTATAGGTTTATATGCTAAAGGCAGTGTAAACGCTTTATTTTCGAGTTTTTTGCATTCTGCGCCGTTTCGTCTCCAAGAAATAAAAATGTTATTATATCAACTGTATAATCATAACAATGTCTTTCTTTTCCAAGGAAACGTATAGGTTTATATGCTAAAGGCAGATAAAACGTTTTATTTTCGAGTTTTTTGCATTCTGCGCCGTCTCGTCTCCCAGAAATAAAAATGTTATTATATTAACAATATAATCTTAACAATGTATTTCGTTTCTAAGGAAATGTGGAAGCTAAACAGAGTAGGCAGTTGAAACCTTTTTTTTTTTAGACTTTTTTGCTTCGTGTGCCTTTTCGTCTGCAAGAAATGAAAATGTTATTATAATAACAATATAATCCTAACATCGTATTTCGTTTCCAAGGAAATGATCAATCAATGTGGAGTAGGCAGTTGAAACCTTTCTTTTTTCGACTTTTTTGCATCCCTGCGCCTTTTCGTCTCTAAGAAATAAAATTGTTATTATATTAACAATATAATCTTAACAATGTCTTTCGTTTCCAAGGATATGCGCAAGCTAAACGGAGTACGCAGTTGAAACCTTTTTTTTAGATTTTTTGCATCCTGCGCCTATTCGTCT
Organism: Ectobius pallidus; assembly: GCA_964059195.1. NCBI lineage: Eukaryota > Metazoa > Arthropoda > Insecta > Blattodea > Ectobiidae > Ectobius > Ectobius pallidus. The sequence goes on along the minus strand of CAXKWD010000091.1, from coordinate 228,900 downwards.
CCTAGATATAAAAATGTTATTATATCAACAATGTAATCTTAACAATGTCTTTCTTTTCCAAGGAAACGTATAGGTTTATATCCTAAAGGCAGTTGAAACTTTTTATTTTCGAGCTTTTAGCATTCTGCGCCGTTTCGTCTCCCAGAAATAAAAATGTTATTATATTAACAATATAATCTTAACAATGTCTTTCGTTTCTAAGGAAAAGTAAAGGTTTATATGCTAAAGGCATTTAAAACGATTTATTTTTGACTTTTTTGGCATCCTGCGCCGTTTCGTCTCCAAGAAATAAAAATGTCATTATATCAACAATATAATCTTAACAATGTCTTTCGTTTCCATGGAAATGTGCAAGCTAAACGCAGTAGGCAGTTCAAACCTTTTTTTCGAATTTTTTGCATCCCTGCGTCTTTTCGTCTCCCAGAAATAAAAATGTTATTATATTAAAAATATAATCTTAACAATATAATAGCAATGTCTCCAAGAAATAAAAATGTCATTATATCAACAATATAATCTTAACAATGTCTTTCGTTTCCAAGGAAATGTGCAAGCTAAACGCAGTAGGCAGTTCAAACCTTTTTTTCGACTTTTTTGCATCCCTGCGCCTTTTCGTCTCTAAGAAATAAAGATGTTATTATATTAAAAATATAATCTTAACAATATAATAGCAATGTCTCCAAGAAATAAAAATGTCATTATATCAACAATATATTCTTAACAATGTCTTTCGTTTCCAAGGAATTGTGCAAGGTAAACGGAGTATGCAGTTGAAACCTTTTTTTTAGACTTTTTTGCATCCTGCGCCTTTTCGTCTCCAAGAAATAAAAATGTTATTATATGAACAATTTCATCTTAACAATGTCTTTTGTTTCCAAGGAAACGTATAGGTTTATATGCAAAACGGAGTTAAAATGTTTTATTTTCGACTTTTTTGCATCCTGTGCCTTTTCGTCTGCAAGAAATGAAAATTTTATTATAATAACAATATAATCTTAACAACGTCTTTCGTTTCCAAGGAAATGTGCAATCAATACGGAGTAGGCAGTTGAAACCTTTCTTTTTTCGACTTTTTTGCATCCCTGCGCCTTTTCGTCTCTAAGAAATAAAAATGTTATTATATTAACAATATAATCTTAACAATGTCTTTCGTTTCCAAGGATATGTGCAAGCTAAACGGAGTACGCAGTTGAAACCTTTTTTTTAGACTTTTTTGCATCCTGCGCCTATTTGTCTCCAAGAAATAAAAATGTTATTATATCAACAATATAATCTTAACAATGTTTTTCTTTTCCAAAGAAACGTATAGGTTTATATGCTAAAGGCAGTGTAAACGCTTTATTTTCGAGTTTTTTTGCATTCTGCGCCGTTTCGTCTCCCAGAAATAAAAATGTTATTATATTAACAATATAATCTTAACCATGTCTTTCGTTTCCAAGGAAATGTATATGTTTATATGTTAAAGGCAGTTAAAACGTATTATTTTCGACTTTTTTGCATCATGGGCCTTTTCGTTTCCAAGAAATAAAAATGTTATTATAATAATAATATAATCTTAACAATGCCGTTCGTTTCCAAGGAAATGTGCAAGCTAAATGGAGTAGACAGTTGAACCTTTTTTTTTAGACTTTTTTGCATCCTGCGCCTTTTCGTCTCCAAGATATAAAAATGTCATTATATCAACAATATAATCTTAACAATGTCTTTCGTTTCCATGGAAATGTGCAAGCTAAACGCAGTAGGCAGTTCAAACCTTTTTTTCGAATTTTTTGCATCCCTGCGTCTTTTCGTCTCCCAGAAATAAAAATGTTATTATATTAAAAATATAATCTTAACAATATAATAGCAATGTCTCCAAGAAATAAAAATGTCATTATATCAACAATATAATCTTAACAATGTCTTTCGTTTCCAAGGAAATGTGCAAGCTAAACGCAGTAGGCAGTTCAAACCTTTTTTTCGACTTTTTTGCATCCCTGCGCCTTTTCGTCTCTAAGAAATAAAAATGTTATTATATTAAAAATATAATCTTAACAATATAATAGCAATGTCTCCAAGAAATAAAAATGTCATTATATCAACAATATATTCTTAACAATGTCTTTCGTTTCCAAGGAATTGTGCAAGGTAAACGGAGTATGCAGTTGAAACCTTTTTTTTAGACTTTTTTGCATCCTGCGCCTTTTCGTCTCCAAGAAATAAAAATGTTATTATATGAACAATTTCATCTTAACAATGTCTTTTGTTTCCAAGGAAACGTATAGGTTTATATGCAAAACGGAGTTAAAATGTTTTATTTTCGACTTTTTTGCATCCTGTGCCTTTTCGTCTGCAAGAAATGAAAATTTTATTATAATAACAATATAATCTTAACAACGTCTTTCGTTTCCAAGGAAATGTGCAATCAATACGGAGTAGGCAGTTGAAACCTTTCTTTTTTCGACTTTTTTGCATCCCTGCGCCTTTTCGTCTCTAAGAAATAAAAATGTTATTATATTAACAATATAATCTTAACAATGTCTTTCGTTTCCAAGGATATGTGCAAGCTAAACGGAGTACGCAGTTGAAACCTTTTTTTTAGACTTTTTTGCATCCTGCGCCTATTTGTCTCCAAGAAATAAAAATGTTATTATATCAACAATATAATCTTAACAATGTTTTTCTTTTCCAAAGAAACGTATAGGTTTATATGCTAAAGGCAGTGTAAACGCTTTATTTTCGAGTTTTTTTGCATTCTGCGCCGTTTCGTCTCCCAGAAATAAAAATGTTATTATATTAACAATATAATCTTAACAATGTCTTTCGTTTCTAAGGAAATGTATAGGTTTGTATGCTAAAGGCATTTAAAACGATTTATTTTTGACTTTTTTTGCATCCTGCGACTTTTCGTCTCCAAGAAATAAAAATGTTATTATATTGTGACAAAGCCAGAAAAGCCTAGAAGCTGATAGAAGAAGGACTCCGGCCGAAAGAACTAGAATTAGATAAATCCAGAAAGGGACGGCCCTCTTATTGCTGATTGGAGCCGCGCGCCGACGGGTGCGGCCTACTCCCTGGCACGGCGCGGTGAGTGACGGCGCGCGCTCGTGGGAGGGGCCAGAGGTGGAGCCACGCGCTAAGGGCTTGACGGCGCACCACGCGGACATTCTAGACCATGCGCGGGCGGAGAGCTTTCCACACCTCAACTCTGGAACTTTCGTTAAGGCTATATAAGGAGTGCGAGCAGCCGAGCCGAGTCAGTCAGTGAATCGGAGTTGAGAGAGACAGTCAGTGAATGAAATCAGTTCAGTGTGAAGACTCAGTACTTCAGAGGAGAGACAGTCCGTGAAGAGCCGGAGGGTCAACGAGGGAACAGTCAGAGAGGCAGTCCGTGAGTAGCGGCGATCGTCAGCGTCAGAGGGTGAGCTGGACGGAGAGGTCTGATCAGCGCGGCCTCAAGTGAGTGTGTCTTGGGAAGCTGAGGAGCCAGTGACCGGAGGGACCCGACAGCGGAATAGCTAGTCAACGGGGAACTAGTGACCGGAGGGAAGGGTGAACGGAAGAGCTGGTGAGCTGATCTGGGCTGAGGCAGTGCCGTCCCGGGGGACTCTGCGCGACGGGTGGATCGCACAGCGGCAGCGAGGACTGTGGAGTTGGCCGGCGCGACGTGGGATGATCTGGATTGGACTGGAACAGTGCTGTAATTAGGACTGAGCACAGTGAGAGTGAGCACTGAACAGGACAGTGAACTGGCAAGTAGTCTTGGGTTTCTGGCTGTATCGACAATTGTTGTAGGAAATAAAGAAACCTCCATCCTTCAATTATAAACTCGGTGTTCTCATTTTGAACCCCCACGAGCCCTTGTTACAATATCAACAGTATAATCATAAGAATGTCTTTCCTTTCCAAGGAAACGTATAGGATTATATGCTAAAGGCAGTTAAAACGTTTCATTTTGAGTTTTTTGCATCCTGCGCCGCTTCGACTCCAAGAAATAAAAATGTTATTATGTCAACAATATAATCTTAACAATGTCTTTCTTTTCCAAGGAAATGTGCAAGCTAAACGCAGTAGACAGTTCAAACCTTTTTTTTCGACTTTTCTGCATCCCTGCGCCTTTTCGTCTCTAAGAAATAAAAATGTTATTATATTAAAAATATAATCTTAACAATATAATTGCAATGTCTCCAAGAAATAAAAATGTCATTATATCAACAATATAATCTTAACAATGTCTTTCGTTTCCAAGGAATTGTGCAAGGTAAGCGGAGTATGCAGTTGAAACCTTTTTTTTAGACTTTTTTGCATCCTGCGCCTTTTCGTCTCTAAGAAATAAAAATGTTATTATATTAAAAATATAATCTTAACAATATAATAGCAATGTCTCCAAGAAATAAAAATGTCATTATATCAACAATATAATCTTAACAATGTCTTTCGTTTCCAAGGAAATGTGCAAGCTAAACGCAATAGGTAGTTCAAACCTTTTTTTCGACTTTTTTGCATCCCTGCGCCTTTTCGTCTCTAAGAAATAAAAATGTTATTATATTAAAAATATAATCTTAACAATATAATAGCAATGTCTCCAAGAAATAAAAATGTCATTATATCAACAATATATTCTTAACAATGTCTTTCGTTTCCAAGGAATTGTGCAAGGTAAACGGAGTATGCAGTTGAAACCTTTTTTTTAGACTTTTTTGCATCCTGCGCCTTTTCGTCTCCAAGAAATAAAAATGTTATTATATGAACAATTTCATCTTAACAATGTCTTTTGTTTCCAAGGAAACGTATAGGTTTATATGCAAAACGGAGTTAAAATGTTTTATTTTCGACTTTTTTGCATCCTGTGCCTTTTCGTCTGCAAGAAATGAAAATTTTATTATAATAACAATATAATCTTAACAACGTCTTTCGTTTCCAAGGAAATGTGCAATCAATACGGAGTAGGCAGTTGAAACCTTTCTTTTTTCGACTTTTTTGCATCCCTGCGCCTTTTCGTCTCTAAGAAATAAAAATGTTATTATATCAACAATGTAATCTTAACAATGTTTTTCTTTTCCAAAGAAACGTATAGGTTTATATGCTAAAGGCAGTGTAAACGCTTTATTTTCGAGTTTTTTTGCATTCTGCGCCGTTTCGTCTCCCAGAAATAAAAAAGTTATTATATTAACAATATAATCTTAACAATGTCTTTCGTTTCTAAGGAAATGTATAGGTTTATATGCTAAAGGCATTTAAAACGATTTATTTTTGACTTTTTTTGCATCCTGCGACTTTTCGTCTCCAAGAAATAAAAATGTTATTATATGAACAATTTCATCTTAACAATGTCTTTTGTTTCCAAGGAAACGTATAGGTTTATATGCAAAAGGCAGTTAAAATGTTTTATTTTCGACTTTTTTGCATCCTGCGCCTTTTCGTCTCCAAGAAGTAAAAATGTTATTATATTGTGACAAAGCCAGAAAAGCCTAGAAGCTGATAGAAGAAGGACTCCGGCCGAAAGAACTAGAATTAGATAAATCCAGAAAGGGACGGCCCTCTTATTGCTGATTGGAGCCGCGCGCCGACGGGTGCGGCCTACTCCCTGGCACGGCGCGGTGAGTGACGGCGCGCGCTCGTGGGAGGGGCCAGAGGTGGAGCCACGCGCTAAGGGCTTGACGGCGCACCACGCGGACATTCTAGACCATGCGCGGGCGGAGAGCTTTCCAGACCTCAACTCTGGAACTTTCGTTAAGGCTATATAAGGAGTGCGAGCAGCCGAGCCGAGTCAGTCAGTGAATCGGAGTTGAGAGAGACAGTCAGTGAATGAAATCAGTTCAGTGTGAAGACTCAGTACTTCAGAGGAGAGTCAGTCCGTGAAGAGCCGGAGGGTCAACGAGGGAACAGTCAGAGAGGCAGTCCGTGAGTAGCGGCGATCGTCAGCGTCAGAGGGTGAGCTGGACGGAGAGGACTGATCAGCGCGGCCTCAAGTGAGTGTGTCTTGGGAAGCTGAGGAGCCAGTGACCGGAGGGACCCGACAGCGGAATAGCTAGTCAACGGGGAACTAGTGACCGGAGGGAAGGGTGAACGGAAGAGCTGGTGAGCTGATCTGGGCTGAGGCAGTGCCGTCCCGGGGGACTCTGCGCGACGGGTGGATCGCACAGCGGCAGCGAGGACTGTGGAGTTGGCCGGCGCGACGTGGGATGATCTGGATTGGACTGGAACAATGCTGTAATTAGGACTGAGCACAGTGAGAGTGAGCACTGAACAGGACAGTGAACTGGCAAGTAGTCTTGAGTTTCTGGCTGTATCGACAATTATTGTAGGAAATAAAGAAACCTCCATCCTTCAATTATAAACTCGGTGTTCTCATTTTGAACCCCCACGAGCCCTTGTTACAATATCAACAGTATAATCATAAGAATGTCTTTCCTTTCCAAGGAAACGTATAGGATTATATGCTAAAGGCAGTTAAAACGTTTCATTTTGAGTTTTTTGCATCCTGCGCCGCTTCGACTCCAAGAAATAAAAATGTTATTATGTCAACAATATAATCTTAACAATGTCTTTCTTTTCCAAGGAAATGTGCAAGCTAAACGCAGTAGACTTTTCTGCATCCCTGCGCCTTTTCGTCTCTAAGAAATAAAAATGTTATTATATTAAAAATATAATCTTAACAATATAATTGCAATGTCTCCAAGAAATAAAAATGTCATTATATCAACAATATAATCTTAACAATGTCTTTCGTTTCCAAGGAATTGTGCAAGGTAAACGGACTATGCAGTTGAAACCTTTTTTTAAGACTTTTTTGCATCCTGCGCCTTTTCGTCTCCAAGAAATAAAAATGTCATTATATCTACAATATAATCTTAACAATGTCTTTCTTTTCAAGGAAACGTATAGGTTTATATGCTAAAGGGAGATAAAACGTTTTATTTTCGAGTTTTTTGCATTCTGCGCCGTTTCGTCTCCCAGAAATAAAAATGTTATTATATTAACAATATAATCTTAACAATGTATTTCGTTTCTAAGGAAATGTGGAAGCTAAACAGAGTAGGCAGTTGAAACCTTTTTTTTTTTAGACTTTTTTGCTTCCTGTGCCTTTTCGTCTGCAAGAAATGAAAATTTTATTATAATAACAATACAATCTTAACAACGTCTTTCTTTTCCAAGGAAATGTTTAATCAATATGGAGTAGGCAGTTGAAACCTTTCTTATTTCGACTTTTTTGCATCCCTGCGCCTTTTCGTCTCTAAGAAATAAAATTGTTATTATATTAACAATATAATGTTAACAATGTCTTTCGTTTCCAAGGATATGCGCAAGCTAAACGGAGTACGCAGTTGAAACCTTTTTTTTAGACTTTTTGCATCCTGCGCCTATTCGTCTCCTAGAAATAAAAATGTTATTATATCAACAATATAATCTTAACAATGTCTTTCTTTTCCAAGGAAACGTATAGGTTTATATCCTAAAGGCAGTTGAAACGTTTTATTTTCGAGCTTTTTGCATTCTGCGCCGTTTCGTCTCCCAGAAATAAAAATGTTATTATATTAAAAATATAATCTTAACAATGTCTTTCGTTTCTAAGGAAAAGTATAGGTTTATATGCTAAAGGCATTTAAAACGATTTATTTTTGACTTTTTTGGCATCCTGCGCCGTTTCGTCTCCAAGAAATAAAAATGTCATTATATCAACAATATAATATTAACAATGTCTTTCGTTTCCATGGAAATGTGCAAGCTAAACGCAGTAGGCAGTTGAAACCTTTCTTTTTTCGACTTTTTTGCATCCCTGCGCCTTTTCGTCTCTAAGAAATAAAAATGTTATTATATTAACAATATAATCTTAACAATGTCTTTCGTTTTAAAGGATATGTGCAAGCTAAACGGAGTACGCAGTTGAAACCTTTTTTTTAGACTTTTTTGCATCCTGCGCCTATTTGTCTCCAAGAAATAAAAATGTTATTATATCAACAATATAATCTTAACAATGTTTTTCTTTTCCATAGAAACGTATAGGTTTATATGCTAAAGGCAGTGTAAATGCTTTATTTTCGAGTTTTTTTGCATTCTGCGCCGTTTCGTCTCCCAGAAATAAAAATGTTATTATATTAACAATATAATCTTAACAATGTCTTTCGTTTCTAAGGAAATGTATAGGTTTATATGCTAAAGGCATTTAAAACGATTTATTTTTGACTTTTTTTGCATCCTGCGACTTTTCGTCTCCAAGAAATAAAAATGTTATTATATGAACAATTTCATCTTAACAATGTCTTTTGTTTCCAAGGAAACGTATAGGTTTATATGCAAAAGGCAGTTAAAAGGTTTTATTTTCGACTTTTTTGCATCCTGCGCCTTTTCGTCTCCAAGAAGTAAAAATGTTATTATATTGTGACAAAGCCAGAAAAGCCTAGAAGCTGATAGAAGAAGGACTCCGGCCGAAAGAACTAGAATTAGATAAATCCAGAAAGGGACGGCCCTCTTATTGCTGATTGGAGCCGCGCGCCGACGGGTGCGGCCTACTCCCTGGCACGGCGCGGTGAGTGACGGCGCGCGCTCGTGGGAGGGGCCAGAGGTGGAGCCACGCGCTAAGGGCTTGACGGCGCACCACGCGGACATTCTAGACCATGCGCGGGCGGAGAGCTTTCCAGACCTCAACTCTGGAACTTTCGTTAAGGCTATATAAGGAGTGCGAGCAGCCGAGCCGAGTCAGTCAGTGAATCGGAGTTGAGAGAGACAGTCAGTGAATGAAATCAGTTCAGTGTGAAGACTCAGTACTTCAGAGGAGAGACAGACCGTGAAGAGCCGGAGGGTCAACGAGGGAACAGTCAGAGAGGCAGTCCGTGAGTAGCGGCGATCGTCAGCGTCAGAGGGTGAGCTGGACGGAGAGGACTGATCAGCGCGGCCTCAAGTGAGTGTGTCTTGGGAAGCTGAGGAGCCAGTGACCGGAGGGACCCGACAGCGGAATAGCTAGTCAACGGGGAACTAGTGACCGGAGGGAAGGGTGAACGGAAGAGCTGGTGAGCTGATCTGGGCTGAGGCAGTGCCGTCCCGGGGGACTCTGCGCGACGGGTGGATCGCACAGCGGCAGCGAGGACTGTGGAGTTGGCCGGCGCGACGTGGGATGATCTGGATTGGACTGGAACAATGCTGTAATTAGGACTGAGCACAGTGAGAGTGAGCACTGAACAGGACAGTGAACTGGCAAGTAGTCTTGAGTTTCTGGCTGTATCGACAATTGTTGTAGGAAATAAAGAAACCTCCATCCTTCAATTATAAACTCGGTGTTCTCATTTTGAACCCCCACGAGCCCTTGTTACAATATCAACAGTATAATCATAAGAATGTCTTTCCTTTCCAAGGAAACGTATAGGATTATATGCTAAAGGCAGTTAAAACGTTTCATTTTGAGTTTTTTGCATCCTGCGCCGCTTCGACTCCAAGAAATAAAAATGTTATTATGTCAACAATATAATCTTAACAATGTCTTTCTTTTCCAAGGAAATGTGCAAGCTAAACGCAGTAGACTTTTCTGCATCCCTGCGCCTTTTCGTCTCTAAGAAATAAAAATGTTATTATATTAAAAATATAATCTTAACAATATAATTGCAATGTCTCCAAGAAATAAAAATGTCATTATATCAACAATATAATCTTAACAATGTCTTTCGTTTCCAAGGAATTGTGCAAGGTAAACGGACTATGCAGTTGAAACCTTTTTTTAAGACTTTTTTGCATCCTGCGCCTTTTCGTCTCCAAGAAATAAAAATGTCATTATATCTACAATATAATCTTAACAATGTCTTTCTTTTCAAGGAAACGTATAGGTTTATATGCTAAAGGGAGATAAAACGTTTTATTTTCGAGTTTTTTGCATTCTGCGCCGTTTCGTCTCCCAGAAATAAAAATGTTATTATATTAACAATATAATCTTAACAATGTATTTCGTTTCTAAGGAAATGTGGAAGCTAAACAGAGTAGGCAGTTGAAACCTTTTTTTTTTTTAGACTTTTTTGCTTCCTGTGCCTTTTCGTCTGCAAGAAATGAAAATTTTATTATAATAACAATACAATCTTAACAACGTCTTTCGTTTCCAAGGAAATGTTTAATCAATATGGAGTAGGCAGTTGAAACCTTTCTTATTTCGACTTTTTTGCATCCCTGCGCCTTTTCGTCTCTAAGAAATAAATTTTGTTATTATATTAACAATATAATGTTAACAATGTCTTTCGTTTCCAAGGATATGCGCAAGCTAAACGGAGTACGCAGTTGAAACCTTTTTTTTAGACTTTTTGCATCCTGCGCCTATTCGTCTCCTAGAAATAAAAATGTTATTATATCAACAATATAATCTTAACAATGTTTTTCTTTTCCAAAGAAACGTATAGGTTTATATGCTAAAGGCAGTGTAAACGCTTTATTTTCGAGTTTTTTTGCATTCTGCGCCGTTTCGTCTCCCAGAAATAAAAATGTTATTATATTAACAATATAATCTTAACCATGTCTTTCGTTTCCAAGGAAATGTATATGTTTATATGTTAAAGGCAGTAAAAACGTATTATTTTCGACTTTTTTGCATCATCTGCCTTTTCGTTTCCAAGAAATAAAAATGTTATTATAATAATAATATAATCTTAACAATGCCGTTCGTTTCCAATGAAATGTGCAAGCTAAATGGAGTAGACAGTTGAACCTTTTTTTTTAGACTTTTTTGCATTCTGCGCCTTTTCGTCTCCAAGATATAAAAATGTCATTATATCAACAATATAATCTTAACAATGTCTTTCGTTTCCATGGAAATGTGCAAGCTAAACGCAGTAGGCAGTTCAAACCTTTTTTTCGAATTTTTTGCATCCCTGCGTCTTTTCGTCTCCCAGAAATAAAAATGTTATTATATTAAAAATATAATCTTAACAATATAATAGCAATGTCTCCAAGAAATAAAAATGTCATTATATCAACAATATAATCTTAACAATGTCTTTCGTTTCCAAGGAAATGTGCAAGCTAAACGCAGTAGGCAGTTCAAACCTTTTTTTCGACTTTTTTTGCATCCCTGCGCCTTTTCGTCTCTAAGAAATAAAAATGTTATTATATTAAAAATATAATCTTAACAATATAATAGCAATGTCTCCAAGAAATAAAAATGTCATTATATCAACAATATATTCTTAACAATGTCTTTCGTTTCCAAGGAATTGTGCAAGGTAAACGGAGTATGCAGTTGAAACCTTTTTTTTAGACTTTTTTGCATCCTGCGCCTTTTCGTCTCCAAGAAATAAAAATGTTATTATATGAACAATTTCATCTTAACAATGTCTTTTGTTTCCAAGGAAACGTATAGGTTTATATGCAAAACGGAGTTAAAATGTTTTATTTTCGACTTTTTTGCATCCTGTGCTTTTTCGTCTGCAAGAAATGAAAATTTTATTATAATAACAATATAATCTTAACAACGTCTTTCGTTTCCAAGGAAATGTGCAATCAATACGGAGTAGGCAGTTGAAACCTTTCTTTTTTCGACTTTTTTGCATCCCTGCGCCTTTTCGTCTCTAAGAAATAAAAATGTTATTATATTAACAATATAATCTTAACAATGTCTTTCGTTTCCAAGGATATGTGCAAGCTAAACGGAGTACGCAGTTGAAACCTTTTTTTTAGACTTTTTTGCATCCTGCGCCTATTTGTCTCCAAGAAATAAAAATGTTATTATATCAACAATATAATCTTAACAATGTTTTTCTTTTCCAAAGAAACGTATAGGTTTATATGCTAAAGGCAGTGTAAACGCTTTATTTTCGAGTTTTTTTGCATTCCGCGCCGTTTCGTCTCCCAGAAATAAAAATGTTATTATATTAACAATATAATCTTAACAATGTCTTTCGTTTCTAAGGAAATGTATAGGTTTATATGCTAAAGGCATTTAAAACGATTTATTTTTGACTTTTTTTGCATCCTGCGACTTTTCGTCTCCAAGAAATAAAAATGTTATTATATTGTGACAAAGCCAGAAAAGCCTAGAAGCTGATAGAAGAAGGACTCCGGCCGAAAGAACTAGAATTAGATAAATCCAGAAAGGGACGGCCCTCTTATTGCTGATTGGAGCCGCGCGCCGACGGGTGCGGCCTACTCCCTGGCACGGCGCGGTGAGTGACGGCGCGCGCTCGTGGGAGGGGCCAGAGGTGGAGCCACGCGCTAAGGGCTTGACGGCGCACCACGCGGACATTCTAGACCATGCGCGGGCGGAGAGCTTTCCACACCTCAACTCTGGAACTTTCGTTAAGGCTATATAAGGAGTGCGAGCAGCCGAGCCGAGTCAGTCAGTGAATCGGAGTTGAGAGAGACAGTCAGTGAATGAAATCAGTTCAGTGTGAAGACTCAGTACTTCAGAGGAGAGACAGTCCGTGAAGAGCCGGAGGGTCAACGAGGGAACAGTCAGAGAGGCAGTCCGTGAGTAGCGGCGATCGTCAGCGTCAGAGGGTGAGCTGGACGGAGAGGTCTGATCAGCGCGGCCTCAAGTGAGTGTGTCTTGGGAAGCTGAGGAGCCAGTGACCGGAGGGACCCGACAGCGGAATAGCTAGTCAACGGGGAACTAGTGACCGGAGGGAAGGGTGAACGGAAGAGCTGGTGAGCTGATCTGGGCTGAGGCAGTGCCGTCCCGGGGGACTCTGCGCGACGGGTGGATCGCACAGCGGCAGCGAGGACTGTGGAGTTGGCCGGCGCGACGTGGGATGATCTGGATTGGACTGGAACAGTGCTGTAATTAGGACTGAGCACAGTGAGAGTGAGCACTGAACAGGACAGTGAACTGGCAAGTAGTCTTGGGTTTCTGGCTGTATCGACAATTGTTGTAGGAAATAAAGAAACCTCCATCCTTCAATTATAAACTCGGTGTTCTCATTTTGAACCCCCACGAGCCCTTGTTACAATATCAACAGTATAATCATAAGAATGTCTTTCCTTTCCAAGGAAACGTATAGGATTATATGCTAAAGGCAGTTAAAACGTTTCATTTTGAGTTTTTTGCATCCTGCGCCGCTTCGACTCCAAGAAATAAAAATGTTATTATGTCAACAATATAATCTTAACAATGTCTTTCTTTTCCAAGGAAATGTGCAAGCTAAACGCAGTAGACAGTTCAAACCTTTTTTTTCGACTTTTCTGCATCCCTGCGCCTTTTCGTCTCTAAGAAATAAAAATGTTATTATATTAAAAATATAATCTTAACAATATAATTGCAATGTCTCCAAGAAATAAAAATGTCATTATATCAACAATATAATCTTAACAATGTCTTTCGTTTCCAAGGAATTGTGCAAGGTAAACGGACTATGCAGTTGAAACCTTTTTTAAAGACTTTTTTGCATCCTGCGCCTTTTCGTCTCCAAGAAATAAAAATGTCATTATATCTACAATATAATCTTAACAATGTCTTTCTTTTCAAGGAAACGTATAGGTTTATATGCTAAAGGGAGATAGAACGTTTTATTTTCGAGTTTTTTGCATTCTGCGCCGTTTCGTCTCCCAGAAATAAAAATGTTATTATATTAACAATATAATCTTAACAATGTATTTCGTTTCTAAGGAAATGTGGAAGCTAAACAGAGTAGGCAGTTGAAACCTTTTTTTTTTTTAGACTTTTTTGCTTCCTGTGCCTTTTCGTCTGCAAGAAATGAAAATTTTATTATAATAACAATACAATCTTAACAACGTCTTTCGTTTCCAAGGAAATGTGCAAGCTAAATGGAGTAGGCAGTTGAAACCTTTTTTTTTAGACTTTTTTGCATCCTGCGCCTTTTCGTCTCCAAGATATAAAAATGTCATTATATCAACAATGTAATCTTAACAATGTCTTCCGTTTCCATGGAAATGTGGAAGCTAAACGCAGTAGGCAGTTCAAACCTTTTTTTCGACTTTTTTGCATCCCTGCGTCTTTTCGTCTCCCAGAAATAAAAATGTTATTATATTAAGAATATAATCTTAACAATGTCTTTCGTTTCTAAGGAAAAGGCATTTAAAACGATTTATTTTTTACTTTTTTGGCATCCTGCGCCGTTTCGTCTCCAAGAAAGAAAAATGTCATTATATCAACAATATAATCTTAACAATGTCTTTCGTTTCCAAGGAATTGTGCAAGGTAAGCGGAGTATGCAGTTGAAACCTTTTTTTTAGACTTTTTTGCATCCTGCGCCTTTTCGTCTCTAAGAAATAAAAATGTTATTATATTAAAAATATAATCTTAACAATATAATAGCAATGTCTCCAAGAAATAAAAATGTCATTATATCAACAATATAATCTTAACAATGTCTTTCGTTTCCAAGGAAATGTGCAAGCTAAACGCAATAGGTAGTTCAAACCTTTTTTTCGACTTTTTTGCATCCCTGCGCCTTTTCGTCTCTAAGAAATAAAAATGTTATTATATTAAAAATATAATCTTAACAATATAATAGCAATGTCTCCAAGAAATAAAAATGTCATTATATCAACAATATATTCTTAACAATGTCTTTCGTTTCCAAGGAATTGTGCAAGGTAAACGGAGTATGCAGTTGAAACCTTTTTTTTAGACTTTTTTGCATCCTGCGCCTTTTCGTCTCCAAGAAATAAAACTGTTATTATATGAACAATTTCATCTTAACAATGTCTTTTGTTTCCAAGGAAACGTATAGGTTTATATGCAAAACGGAGTTAAAATGTTTTATTTTCGACTTTTTTGCATCCTGTGCCTTTTCGTCTGCAAGAAATGAAAATTTTATTATAATAACAATATAATCTTAACAACGTCTTTCGTTTCCAAGGAAATGTGCAATCAATACGGAGTAGGCAGTTGAAACCTTTCTTTTTTCGACTTTTTTGCATCCCTGCGCCTTTTCGTCTCTAAGAAATAAAAATGTTATTATATCAACAATATAATCTTAACAATGTTTTTCTTTTCCAAAGAAACGTATAGGTTTATATGCTAAAGGCAGTGTAAACGCTTTATTTTCGAGTTTTTTTGCATTCTGCGCCGTTTCGTCTCCCAGAAATAAAAAAGTTATTATATTAACAATATAATCTTAACAATGTCTTTCGTTTCTAAGGAAATGTATAGGTTTATATGCTAAAGGCATTTAAAACGATTTATTTTTGACTTTTTTTGCATCCTGCGACTTTTCGTCTCCAAGAAATAAAAATGTTATTATATGAACAATTTCATCTTAACAATGTCTTTTGTTTCCAAGGATACGTATAGGTTTATATGCAAAAGGCAGTTAAAATGTTTTATTTTCGACTTTTTTGCATCCTGCGCCTTTTCGTCTCCAAGAAGTAAAAATGTTATTATATTGTGACAAAGCCAGAAAAGCCTAGAAGCTGATAGAAGAAGGACTCCGGCCGAAAGAACTAGAATTAGATAAATCCAGAAAGGGACGGCCCTCTTATTGCTGATTGGAGCCGCGCGCCGACGGGTGCGGCCTACTCCCTGGCACGGCGCGGTGAGTGACGGCGCGCGCTCGTGGGAGGGGCCAGAGGTGGAGCCACGCGCTAAGGGCTTGACGGCGCACCACGCGGACATTCTAGACCATGCGCGGGCGGAGAGCTTTCCACACCTCAACTCTGGAACTTTCGTTAAGGCTATATAAGGAGTGCGAGCAGCCGAGCCGAGTCAGTCAGTGAATCGGAGTTGAGAGAGACAGTCAGTGAATGAAATCAGTTCAGTGTGAAGACTCAGTACTTCAGAGGAGAGTCAGTCCGTGAAGAGCCGGAGGGTCAACGAGGGAACAGTCAGAGAGGCAGTCCGTGAGTAGCGGCGATCGTCAGCGTCAGAGGGTGAGCTGGACGGAGAGGACTGATCAGCGCGGCCTCAAGTGAGTGTGTCTTGGGAAGCTG
Source organism: Ectobius pallidus (assembly GCA_964059195.1). Classification (NCBI taxonomy): domain Eukaryota; kingdom Metazoa; phylum Arthropoda; class Insecta; order Blattodea; family Ectobiidae; genus Ectobius; species Ectobius pallidus. The sequence continues at coordinate 213,060 of CAXKWD010000091.1, read as the reverse complement.
AGGAGCCAGTGACCGGAGGGACCCGACAGCGGAATAGCTAGTCAACGGGGAACTAGTGACCGGAGGGAAGGGTGAACGGAAGAGCTGGTGAGCTGATCTGGGCTGAGGCAGTGCCGTCCCGGGGGACACTGCGCGACGGGTGGATCGCACAGCGGCAGCGAGGACTGTGGAGTTGGCCGGCGCGACGTGGGATGATCTGGATTGGACTGGAACAATGCTGTAATTAGGACTGAGCACAGTGAGAGTGAGCACTGAACAGGACAGTGAACTGGCAAGTAGTCTTGAGTTTCTGGCTGTATCGACAATTATTGTAGGAAATAAAGAAACCTCCATCCTTCAATTATAAACTCGGTGTTCTCATTTTGAACCCCCACGAGCCCTTGTTACAATATCAACAGTATAATCATAAGAATGTCTTTCCTTTCCAAGGAAACGTATAGGATTATATGCTAAAGGCAGTTAAAACGTTTCATTTTGAGTTTTTTGCATCCTGCGCCGCTTCGACTCCAAGAAATAAAAATGTTATTATGTCAACAATATAATCTTAACAATGTCTTTCTTTTCCAAGGAAATGTGCAAGCTAAACGCAGTAGACTTTTCTGCATCCCTGCGCCTTTTCGTCTCTAAGAAATAAAAATGTTATTATATTAAAAATATAATCTTAACAATATAATTGCAATGTCTCCAAGAAATAAAAATGTCATTATATCAACAATATAATCTTAACAATGTCTTTCGTTTCCAAGGAATTGTGCAAGGTAAACGGACTATGCAGTTGAAACCTTTTTTTAAGACTTTTTTGCATCCTGCGCCTTTTCGTCTCCAAGAAATAAAAATGTCATTATATCTACAATATAATCTTAACAATGTCTTTCTTTTCAAGGAAACGTATAGGTTTATATGCTAAAGGGAGATAAAACGTTTTATTTTCGAGTTTTTTGCATTCTGCGCCGTTCCGTCTCCCAGAAATAAAAATGTTATTATATTAACAATATAATCTTAACAATGTATTTCGTTTCTAAGGAAATGTGGAAGCTAAACAGAGTAGGCAGTTGAAACCTTTTTTTTTTTAGACTTTTTTGCTTCCTGTGCCTTTTCGTCTGCAAGAAATGAAAATTTTATTATAATAACAATACAATCTTAACAACGTCTTTCGTTTCCAAGGAAATGTTTAATCAATATGGAGTAGGCAGTTGAAACCTTTCTTATTTCGACTTTTTTGCATCCCTGCGCCTTTTCGTCTCTAAGAAATAAAATTGTTATTATATTAACAATATAATGTTAACAATGTCTTTCGTTTCCAAGGATATGCGCAAGCTAAACGGAGTACGCAGTTGAAACCTTTTTTTTAGACTTTTTGCATCCTGCGCCTATTCGTCTCCTAGAAATAAAAATGTTATTATATCAACAATATAATCTTAACAATGTCTTTCTTTTCCAAGGAAACGTATAGGTTTATATCCTAAAGGCAGTTGAAACGTTTTATTTTCGAGCTTTTTGCATTCTGCGCCGTTTCGTCTCCCAGAAATAAAAATGTTATTATATTAAAAATATAATCTTAACAATATAATAGCAATGTCTCCAAGAAATAAAAATGTCATTATATCAACAATATATTCTTAACAATGTCTTTCGTTTCCAAGGAATTGTGCAAGGTAAACGGAGTATGCAGTTGAAACCTTTTTTTTAGACTTTTTTGCATCCTGCGCCTTTTCGTCTACAAGAAATAAAAATGTTATTATATGAACAATTTCATCTTAACAATGTCTTTTGTTTCCAAGGAAACGTATAGGTTTATATGCAAAACGGAGTTAAAATGTTTTATTTTCGACTTTTTTGCATCCTGTGCCTTTTCGTCTGCAAGAAATGAAAATTTTATTATAATAACAATATAATCTTAACAACGTCTTTCGTTTCCAAGGAAATGTGCAATCAATACGGAGTAGGCAGTTGAAACCTTTCTTTTTTCGACTTTTTTGCATCCCTGCGCCTTTTCGTCTCTAAGAAATAAAAATGTTATTATATTAACAATATAATCTTAACAATGTCTTTCGTTTCCAAGGATATGTGCAAGCTAAACGGAGTACGCAGTTGAAACCTTTTTTTTAGACTTTTTTGCATCCTGCGCCTATTTGTCTCTAAGAAATAAAAATGTTATTATATCAACAATATAATCTTAACAATGTTTTTCTTTTCCAAAGAAACGTATAGGTTTATATGCTAAAGGCAGTGTAAATTCTTTATTTTCGAGTTTTTTTGCATTCTGCGCCGTTTCGTCTCCCAGAAATAAAAATGTTATTATATTAACAATATAATCTTAACAATGTCTTTCGTTTCTAAGGAAATGTATAGGTTTATATGCTAAAGGCATTTAAAACGATTTATTTTTGACTTTTTTTGCATCCTGCGACTTTTCGTCTCCAAGAAATAAAAATGTTATTATGTGAACAATTTCATCTTAACAATGTCTTTTGTTTCCAAGGAAACGTATAGGTTTATATGCAAAAGGCAGTTAAAATGTTTTATTTTCGACTTTTTTTGCATCCTGCGCCTTTTCGTCTCCAAGAAGTAAAAATGTTATTATATTGTGACAAAGCCAGAAAAGCCTAGAAGCTGATAGAAGAAGGACTCCGGCCGAAAGAACTAGAATTAGATAAATCCAGAAAGGGACGGCCCTCTTATTGCTGATTGGAGCCGCGCGCCGACGGGTGCGGCCTACTCCCTGGCACGGCGCGGTGAGTGACGGCGCGCGCTCGTGGGAGGGGCCAGAGGTGGAGCCACGCGCTAAGGGCTTGACGGCGCACCACGCGGACATTCTAGACCATGCGCGGGCGGAGAGCTTTCCAGACCTCAACTCTGGAACTTTCGTTAAGGCTATATAAGGAGTGCGAGCAGCCGAGCCGAGTCAGTCAGTGAATCGGAGTTGATAGAGACAGTTAGTGAATGAAATCAGTTCAGTGTGAAGACTCAGTACTTCAGAGGAGAGACAGTCCGTGAAGAGCCGGAGGGTCAACGAGGGAACAGTCAGAGAGGCAGTCCGTGAGTAGCGGCGATCGTCAGCGTCAGAGGGTGAGCTGGACGGAGAGGACTGATCAGCGCGGCCTCAAGTGAGTGTGTCTTGGGAAGCTGAGGAGCCAGTGACCGGAGGGACCCGACAGCGGAATAGCTAGTCAACGGGGAACTAGTGACCGGAGGGAATGGTGAACGGAAGAGCTGGTGAGCTGATCTGGGCTGAGGCAGTGCCGTCGCGGGGGACTCTGCGCGACGGGTGGATCGCACAGCGGCAGCGAGGACTGTGGAGTTGGCCGGCGCGACGTGGGATGATCTGGATTGGACTGGAACAATGCTGTAATTAGGACTGAGCACAGTGAGAGTGAGCACTGAACAGGACAGTGAACTGGCAAGTAGTCTTGAGTTTCTGGCTGTATCGACAATTGTTGTAGGAAATAAAGAAACCTCCATCCTTCAATTATAAACTCGGTGTTCTCATTTTGAACCCCCACGAGCCCTTGTTACAATATCAACAGTATAATCATAAGAATGTCTTTCCTTTCCAAGGAAACGTATAGGATTATATGCTAAAGGCAGTTAAAACGTTTCATTTTGAGTTTTTTGCATCCTGCGCCGCTTCGACTCCAAGAAATAAAAATGTTATTATGTCAACAATATAATCTTAACAATGTCTTTCTTTTCCAAGGAAATGTGCAAGCTAAACGCAGTAGACTTTTCTGCATCCCTGCGCCTTTTCGTCTCTAAGAAATAAAAATGTTATTATATTAAAAATATAATCTTAACAATATAATTGCAATGTCTCCAAGAAATAAAAATGTCATTATATCAACAATATAATCTTAACAATGTCTTTCGTTTCCAAGGAATTGTGCAAGGTAAACGGACTATGCAGTTGAAACCTTTTTTTAAGACTTTTTTGCATCCTGCGCCTTTTCGTCTCCAAGAAATAAAAATGTCATTATATCTACAATATAATCTTAACAATGTCTTTCTTTTCAAGGAAACGTATAGGTTTATATGCTAAAGGGAGATAAAACGTTTTATTTTCGAGTTTTTTGCATTCTGCGCCGTTTCGTCTCCCAGAAATAAAAATGTTATTATATTAACAATATAATCTTAACAATGTATTTCGTTTCTAAGGAAATGTGGAAGCTAAACAGAGTAGGCAGTTGAAACTTTTTTTTTTTTTAGACTTTTTTGCTTCCTGTGCCTTTTCGTCTGCAAGAAATGAAAATTTTATTATAATAACAATACAATCTTAACAACGTCTTTCGTTTCCAAGGAAATGTTTAATCAATATGGAGTAGGCAGTTGAAACCTTTCTTATTTCGACTTTTTTGCATCCCTGCGCCTTTTCGTCTCTAAGAAATAAAATTGTTATTATATTAACAATATAATGTTAACAATGTCTTTCGTTTCCAAGGATATGCGCAAGCTAAACGGAGTACGCAGTTGAAACCTTTTTTTTAGACTTTTTGCATCCTGCGCCTATTCGTCTCCTAGAAATAAAAATGTTATTATATCAACAATATAATCTTAACAATGTCTTTCTTTTCCAAGGAAACGTATAGGTTTATATCCTAAAGGCAGTTGAAACGTTTTATTTTCGAGCTTTTTGCATTCTGCGCCGTTTCGTCTCCCAGAAATAAAAATGTTATTATATTAAAAATATAATCTTAACAATATAATAGCAATGTCTCCAAGAAATAAAAATGTCATTATATCAACAATATATTCTTAACAATGTCTTTCGTTTCCAAGGAATTGTGCAAGGTAAACGGAGTATGCAGTTGAAACCTTTTTTTTAGACTTTTTTGCATCCTGCGCCTTTTCGTCTCCAAGAAATAAAAATGTTATTATATGAACAATTTCATCTTAACAATGTCTTTTGTTTCCAAGGAAACGTATAGGTTTATATGCAAAACGGAGTTAAAATGTTTTATTTTCGACTTTTTTGCATCCTGTGCCTTTTCGTCTGCAAGAAATGAAAATTTTATTATAATAACAATATAATCTTAACAACGTCTTTCGTTTCCAAGGAAATGTGCAATCAATACGGAGTAGGCAGTTGAAACCTTTCTTTTTTCGACTTTTTTGCATCCCTGCGCCTTTTCGTCTCTAAGAAATAAAAATGTTATTATATTAACAATATAATCTTAACAATGTCTTTCGTTTCCAAGGATATGTGCAAGCTAAACGGAGTACGCAGTTGAAACCTTTTTTTTAGACTTTTTTGCATCCTGCGCCTATTTGTCTCCAAGAAATAAAAATGTTATTATATCAACAATATAATCTTAACAATGTTTTTCTTTTCCAAAGAAACGTATAGGTTTATATGCTAAAGGCAGTGTAAATGCTTTATTTTCGAGTTTTTTTGCATTCTGCGCCGTTTCGTCTCCCAGAAATAAAAATGTTATTATATTAACAATATAATCTTAACAATGTCTTTCGTTTCTAAGGAAATGTATAGGTTTATATGCTAAAGGCATTTAAAACGATTTATTTTTGACTTTTTTTGCATCCTGCGACTTTTCGTCTCCAAGAAATAAAAATGTTATTATATGAACAATTTCATCTTAACAATGTCTTTTGTTTCCAAGGAAACGTATAGGTTTATATGCAAAAGGCAGTTAAAATGTTTTATTTTCGACTTTTTTTGCATCCTGCGCCTTTTCGTCTCCAAGAAGTAAAAATGTTATTATATTGTGACAAAGCCAGAAAAGCCTAGAAGCTGATAGAAGAAGGACTCCGGCCGAAAGAACTAGAATTAGATAAATCCAGAAAGGGACGGCCCTCTTATTGCTGATTGGAGCCGCGCGCCGACGGGTGCGGCCTACTCCCTGGCACGGCGCGGTGAGTGACGGCGCGCGCTCGTGGGAGGGGCCAGAGGTGGAGCCACGCGCTAAGGGCTTGACGGCGCACCACGCGGACATTCTAGACCATGCGCGGGCGGAGAGCTTTCCAGACCTCAACTCTGGAACTTTCGTTAAGGTTATATAAGGAGTGCGAGCAGCCGAGCCGAGTCAGTTAGTGAATCGGAGTTGATAGAGACAGTTAGTGAATGAAATCAGTTCAGTGTGAAGACTCAGTACTTCAGAGGAGAGACAGTCCGTGAAGAGCCGGAGGGTCAACGAGGGAACAGTCAGAGAGGCAGTCCGTGAGTAGCGGCGATCGTCAGCGTCAGAGGGTGAGCTGGACGGAGAGGACTGATCAGCGCGGCCTCAAGTGAGTGTGTCTTGGGAAGCTGAGGAGCCAGTGACCGGAGGGACCCGACAGCGGAATAGCTAGTCAACGGGGAACTAGTGACCGGAGGGAAGGGTGAACGGAAGAGCTGGTGAGCTGATCTGGGCTGAGGCAGTGCCGTCCCGGGGGACTCTGCGCGACGGGTGGATCGCACAGCGGCAGCGAGGACTGTGGAGTTGGCCGGCGCGACGTGGGATGATCTGGATTGGACTGGAACAGTGCTGTAATTAGGACTGAGCACAGTGAGAGTGAGCACTGAACAGGACAGTGAACTGGCAAGTAGTCTTGGGTTTCTGGCTGTATCGACAATTGTTGTAGGAAATAAAGAAACCTCCATCCTTCAATTATAAACTCGGTGTTCTCATTTTGAACCCCCACGAGCCCTTGTTACAATATCAACAGTATAATCATAAGAATGTCTTTCCTTTCCAAGGAAACGTATAGGATTATATGCTAAAGGCAGTTAAAACGTTTCATTTTGAGTTTTTTGCATCCTGCGCCGCTTCGACTCCAAGAAATAAAAATGTTATTATGTCAACAATATAATCTTAACAATGTCTTTCTTTTCCAAGGAAATGTGCAAGCTAAACGCAGTAGACTTTTCTGCATCCCTGCGCCTTTTCGTCTCTAAGAAATAAAAATGTTATTATATTAAAAATATAATCTTAACAATATAATTGCAATGTCTCCAAGAAATAAAAATGTCATTATATCAACAATATAATCTTAACAATGTCTTTCGTTTCCAAGGAATTGTGCAAGGTAAACGGACTATGCAGTTGAAACCTTTTTTTAAGACTTTTTTGCATCCTGCGCCTTTTCGTCTCCAAGAAATAAAAATGTCATTATATCTACAATATAATCTTAACAATGTCTTTCTTTTCAAGGAAACATATAGGTTTATATGCTAAAGGGAGATAAAACGTTTTATTTTCGAGTTTTTTGCATTCTGCGCCGTTTCGTCTCCCAGAAATAAAAATGTTATTATATTAACAATATAATCTTAACAATGTATTTCGTTTCTAAGGAAATGTGGAAGCTAAACAGAGTAGGCAGTTGAAACCTTTTTTTTTTTTAGACTTTTTTTCTTCCTGTGCCTTTTCGTCTGCAAGAAATGAAAATTTTATTATAATAACAATACAATCTTAACAACGTCTTTCGTTTCCAAGGAAATGTTTAATCAATATGGAGTAGGCAGTTGAAACCTTTCTTTTTTCGACTTTTTTGCATCCCTGCGCCTTTTCGTCTCTAAGAAATAAAATTGTTATTATATTAACAATATAATGTTAACAATGTCTTTCGTTTCCAAGGATATGCGCAAGCTAAACGGAGTACGCAGTTGAAACCTTTTTTTTAGACTTTTTGCATCCTGCGCCTATTCGTCTCCTAGAAATAAAAATGTTATTATATCAACAATATAATCTTAACAATGTCTTTCTTTTCCAAGGAAACGTATAGGTTTATATCCTAAAGGCAGTTGAAACGTTTTATTTTCGAGCTTTTTGCATTCTGCGCCGTTTCGTCTCCCAGAAATAAAAATGTTATTATATTAAAAATATAATCTTAACAATATAATAGCAATGTCTCCAAGAAATAAAAATGTCATTATATCAACAATATATTCTTAACAATGTCTTTCGTTTCCAAGGAATTGTGCAAGGTAAACGGAGTATGCAGTTGAAACCTTTTTTTTAGACTTTTTTGCATCCTGCGCCTTTTCGTCTCCAAGAAATAAAAATGTTATTATATGAACAATTTCATCTTAACAATGTCTTTTGTTTCCAAGGAAACGTATAGGTTTATATGCAAAACGGAGTTAAAATGTTTTATTTTCGACTTTTTTGCATCCTGTGCCTTTTCGTCTGCAAGAAATGAAAATTTTATTATAATAACAATATAATCTTAACAACGTCTTTCGTTTCCAAGGAAATGTGCAATCAATACGGAGTAGGCAGTTGAAACCTTTCTTTTTTCGACTTTTTTGCATCCCTGCGCCTTTTCGTCTCTAAGAAATAAAAATGTTATTATATTAACAATATAATCTTAACAATGTCTTTCGTTTCCAAGGATATGTGCAAGCTAAACGGAGTACGCAGTTGAAACCTTTTTTTTTAGACTTTTTTGCATCCTGCGCCTATTTGTCTCCAAGAAATAAAAATGTTATTATATCAACAATATAATCTTAACAATGTTTTTCTTTTCACAAGAAACGTATAGGTTTATATGCTAAAGGCAGTGTAAATTCTTTATTTTCGAGTTTTTTTTGCATTCTGCGCCGTTTCGTCTCCCAGAAATAAAAATGTTATTATATTAACAATATAATCTTAACAATGTCTTTCGTTTCTAAGGAAATGTATAGGTTTATATGCTAAAGGCATTTAAAACGATTTATTTTTGACTTTTTTTGCATCCCGCGACTTTTCGTCTCCAAGAAATAAAAATGTTATTATATGAACAATTTCATCTTAACAATGTCTTTTGTTTCCAAGGAAACGTATAGGTTTATATGCAAAAGGCAGTTAAAATGTTTTATTTTCGACTTTTTTTGCATCCTGCGCCTTTTCGTCTCCAAGAAGTAAAAATGTTATTATATTGTGACAAAGCCAGAAAAGCCTAGAAGCTGATAGAAGAAGGACTCCGGCCGAAAGAACTAGAATTAGATAAATCCAGAAAGGGACGGCCCTCTTATTGCTGATTGGAGCCGCGCGCCGACGGGTGCGGCCTACTCCCTGGCACGGCGCGGTGAGTGACGGCGCGCGCTCGTGGGAGGGGCCAGAGGTGGAGCCACGCGCTAAGGGCTTGACGGCGCACCACGCGGACATTCTAGACCATGCGCGGGCGGAGAGCTTTCCAGACCTCAACTCTGGAACTTTCGTTAAGGCTATATAAGGAGTGCGAGCAGCCGAGCCGAGTCAGTCAGTGAATCGGAGTTGATAGAGACAGTTAGTGAATGAAATCAGTTCAGTGTGAAGACTCAGTACTTCAGAGGAGAGACAGTCCGTGAAGAGCCGGAGGGTCAACGAGGGAACAGTCAGAGAGGCAGTCCGTGAGTAGCGGCGATCGTCAGCGTCAGAGGGTGAGCTGGACGGAGAGGACTGATCAGCGCGGCCTCAAGTGAGTGTGTCTTGGGAAGCTGAGGAGCCAGTGACCGGAGGGACCCGACAGCGGAATAGCTAGTCAACGGGGAACTAGTGACCGGAGGGAAGGGTGAACGGAAGAGCTGGTGAGCTGATCTGGGCTGAGGCAGTGCCGTCCCGGGGGACTCTGCGCGACGGGTGGATCGCACAGCGGCAGCGAGGACTGTGGAGTTGGCCGGCGCGACGTGGGATGATCTGGATTGGACTGGAACAATGCTGTAATTAGGACTGAGCACAGTGAGAGTGAGCACTGAACAGGACAGTGAACTGGCAAGTAGTCTTGAGTTTCTGGCTTTATCGACAATTGTTGTAGGAAATAAAGAAACCTCCATCCTTCAATTATAAACTCGGTGTTCTCATTTTGAACCCCCACGAGCCCTTGTTACAATATCAACAGTATAATCATAAGAATGTCTTTCCTTTCCAAGGAAACGTATAGGATTATATGCTAAAGGCAGTTAAAACGTTTCATTTTGAGTTTTTTGCATCCTGCGCCGCTTCGACTCCAAGAAATAAAAATGTTATTATGTCAACAATATAATCTTAACAATGTCTTTCTTTTCCAAGGAAATGTGCAAGCTAAACGCAGTAGACTTTTCTGCATCCCTGCGCCTTTTCGTCTCTAAGAAATAAAAATGTTATTATATTAAAAATATAATCTTAACAATATAATTGCAATGTCTCCAAGAAATAAAAATGTCATTATATCAACAATATAATCTTAACAATGTCTTTCGTTTCCAAGGAATTGTGCAAGGTAAACGGACTATGCAGTTGAAACCTTTTTTTAAGACTTTTTTGCATCCTGCGCCTTTTCGTCTCCAAGAAATAAAAATGTCATTATATCTACAATATAATCTTAACAATGTCTTTCTTTTCAAGGAAACATATAGGTTTATATGCTAAAGGGAGATAAAACGTTTTATTTTCGAGTTTTTTGCATTCTGCGCCGTTTCGTCTCCCAGAAATAAAAATGTTATTATATTAACAATATAATCTTAACAATGTATTTCGTTTCTAAGGAAATGTGGAAGCTAAACAGAGTAGGCAGTTGAAACCTTTTTTTTTTTAGACTTTTTTCTTCCTGTGCCTTTTCGTCTGCAAGAAATGAAAATTTTATTATAATAACAATACAATCTTAACAACGTCTTTCGTTTCCAAGGAAATGTTTAATCAATATGGAGTAGGCAGTTGAAACCTTTCTTTTTTCGACTTTTTTGCATCCCTGCGCCTTTTCGTCTCTAAGAAATAAAATTGTTATTATATTAACAATATAATGTTAACAATGTCTTTCGTTTCCAAGGATATGCGCAAGCTAAACGGAGTACGCAGTTGAAACCTTTTTTTTAGACTTTTTGCATCCTGCGCCTATTCGTCTCCTAGAAATAAAAATGTTATTATATCAACAATATAATCTTAACAATGTCTTTCTTTTCCAAGGAAACGTATAGGTTTATATCCTAAAGGCAGTTGAAACGTTTTATTTTCGAGCTTTTTGCATTCTGCGCCGTTTCGTCTCCCAGAAATAAAAATGTTATTATATTAAAAATATAATCTTAACAATATAATAGCAATGTCTCCAAGAAATAAAAATGTCATTATATCAACAATATATTCTTAACAATGTCTTTCGTTTCCAAGGAATTGTGCAAGGTAAACGGAGTATGCAGTTGAAACCTTTTTTTTAGACTTTTTTGCATCCTGCGCCTTTTCGTCTCCAAGAAATAAAAATGTTATTATATGAACAATTTCATCTTAACAATGTCTTTTGTTTCCAAGGAAACGTATAGGTTTATATGCAAAACGGAGTTAAAATGTTTTATTTTCGACTTTTTTGCATCCTGTGCCTTTTCGTCTGCAAGAAATGAAAATTTTATTATAATAACAATATAATCTTAACAACGTCTTTCGTTTCCAAGGAAATGTGCAATCAATACGGAGTAGGTAGTTGAAACCTTTCTTTTTTCGACTTTTTTGCATCCCTGCGCCTTTTCGTCTCTAAGAAATAAAAATGTTATTATATTAACAATATAATCTTAACAATGTCTTTCGTTTCCAAGGATATGTGCAAGCTAAACGGAGTACGCAGTTGAAACCTTTTTTTTAGACTTTTTTGCATCCTGCGCCTATTTGTCTCCAAGAAATAAAAATGTTATTATATCAACAATATAATCTTAACAATGTTTTTCTTTTCCAAAGAAACGTATAGGTTTATATGCTAAAGGCAGTGTAAATTCTTTATTTTCGAGTTTTTTTTGCATTCTGCGCCGTTTCGTCTCCCAGAAATAAAAATGTTATTATATTAACAATATAATCTTAACAATGTCTTTCGTTTCTAAGGAAATGTATAGGTTTATATGCTAAAGGCATTTAAAACGATTTATTTTTGACTTTTTTTGCATCCTGCGACTTTTCGTCTCCAAGAAATAAAAATGTTATTATATGAACAATTTCATCTTAACAATGTCTTTTGTTTCCAAGGAAACGTATAGGTTTATATGCAAAAGGCAGTTAAAATGTTTTATTTTCGACTTTTTTTGCATCCTGCGCCTTTTCGTCTCCAAGAAGTAAAAATGTTATTATATTGTGACAAAGCCAGAAAAGCCTAGAAGCTGATAGAAGAAGGACTCCGGCCGAAAGAACTAGAATTAGATAAATCCAGAAAGGGACGGCCCTCTTATTGCTGATTGGAGCCGCGCGCCGACGGGTGCGGCCTACTCCCTGGCACGGCGCGGTGAGTGACGGCGCGCGCTCGTGGGAGGGGCCAGAGGTGGAGCCACGCGCTAAGGGCTTGACGGCGCACCACGCGGACATTCTAGACCATGCGCGGGCGGAGAGCTTTCCAGACCTCAACTCTGGAACTTTCGTTAAGGCTATATAAGGAGTGCGAGCAGCCGAGCCGAGTCAGTCAGTGAATCGGAGTTGATAGAGACAGTTAGTGAATGAAATCAGTTCAGTGTGAAGACTCAGTACTTCAGAGGAGAGACAGTCCGTGAAGAGCCGGAGGGTCAACGAGGGAACAGTCAGAGAGGCAGTCCGTGAGTAGCGGCGATCGTCAGCGTCAGAGGGTGAGCTGGACGGAGAGGACTGATCAGCGCGGCCTCAAGTGAGTGTGTCTTGGGAAGCTGAGGAGCCAGTGACCGGAGGGACCCGACAGCGGAATAGCTAGTCAACGGGGAACTAGTGACCGGAGGGAAGGGTGAACGGAAGAGCTGGTGAGCTGATCTGGGCTGAGGCAGTGCCGTCCCGGGGGACTCTGCGCGACGGGTGGATCGCACAGCGGCAGCGAGGACTGTGGAGTTGGCCGGCGCGACGTGGGATGATCTGGATTGGACTGGAACAATGCTGTAATTAGGACTGAGCACAGTGAGAGTGAGCACTGAACAGGACAGTGAACTGGCAAGTAGTCTTGAGTTTCTGGCTGTATCGACAATTGTTGTAGGAAATAAAGAAACCTCCATCCTTCAATTATAAACTCGGTGTTCTCATTTTGAACCCCCACGAGCCCTTGTTACAATATCAACAGTATAATCATAAGAATGTCTTTCCTTTCCAAGGAAACGTATAGGATTATATGCTAAAGGCAGTTAAAACGTTTCATTTTGAGTTTTTTGCATCCTGCGCCGCTTCGACTCCAAGAAATAAAAATGTTATTATGTCAACAATATAATCTTAACAATGTCTTTCTTTTCCAAGGAAATGTGCAAGCTAAACGCAGTAGACTTTTCTGCATCCCTGCGCCTTTTCGTCTCTAAGAAATAAAAATGTTATTATATTAAAAATATAATCTTAACAATATAATTGCAATGTCTCCAAGAAATAAAAATGTCATTATATCAACAATATAATCTTAACAATGTCTTTCGTTTCCAAGGAATTGTGCAAGGTAAACGGACTATGCAGTTGAAACCTTTTTTTAAGACTTTTTTGCATCCTGCGCCTTTTCGTCTCCAAGAAATAAAAATGTCATTATATCTACAATATAATCTTAACAATGTCTTTCTTTTCAAGGAAACGTATAGGTTTATATGCTAAAGGGAGATAAAACGTTTTATTTTCGAGTTTTTTGCATTCTGCGCCGTTTCGTCTCCCAGAAATAAAAATGTTATTATATTAACAATATAATCTTAACAATGTATTTCGTTTCTAAGGAAATGTGGAAGCTAAACAGAGTAGGCAGTTGAAACCTTTTTTTTTTTTAGACTTTTTTGCTTCCTGTGCCTTTTCGTCTGCAAGAAATGAAAATTTTATTATAATAACAATACAATCTTAACAACGTCTTTCGTTTCCAAGGAAATGTTTAATCAATATGGAGTAGGCAGTTGAAACCTTTCTTATTTCGACTTTTTTGCATCCCTGCGCCTTTTCGTCTCTAAGAAATAAAATTGTTATTATATTAACAATATAATGTTAACAATGTCTTTCGTTTCCAAGGATATGCGCAAGCTAAACGGAGTACGCAGTTGAAACCTTTTTTTTAGACTTTTTGCATCCTGCGCCTATTCGTCTCCTAGAAATAAAAATGTTATTATATCAACAATATAATCTTAACAATGTCTTTCTTTTCCAAGGAAACGTATAGGTTTATATCCTAAAGGCAGTTGAAACGTTTTATTTTCGAGCTTTTTGCATTCTGCGCCGTTTCGTCTCCCAGAAATAAAAATGTTATTATATTAAAAATATAATCTTAACAATATAATAGCAATGTCTCCAAGAAATAAAAATGTCATTATATCAACAATATATTCTTAACAATGTCTTTCGTTTCCAAGGAATTGTGCAAGGTAAACGGAGTATGCAGTTGAAACCTTTTTTTTAGACTTTTTTGCATCCTGCGCCTTTTCGTCTCCAAGAAATAAAAATGTTATTATATGAACAATTTCATCTTAACAATGTCTTTTGTTTCCAAGGAAACGTATAGGTTTATATGCAAAACGGAGTTAAAATGTTTTATTTTCGACTTTTTTGCATCCTGTGCCTTTTCGTCTGCAAGAAATGAAAATTTTATTATAATAACAATATAATCTTAACAACGTCTTTCGTTTCCAAGGAAATGTGCAATCAATACGGAGTAGGCAGTTGAAACCTTTCTTTTTTCGACTTTTTTGCATCCCTGCGCCTTTTCGTCTCTAAGAAATAAAAATGTTATTATATTAACAATATAATCTTAACAATGTCTTTCGTTTCCAAGGATATGTGCAAGCTAAACGGAGTACGCAGTTGAAACCTTTTTTTTAGACTTTTTTGCATCCTGCGCCTATTTGTCTCCAAGAAATAAAAATGTTATTATATCAACAATATAATCTTAACAATGTTTTTCTTTTCCAAAGAAACGTATAGGTTTATATGCTAAAGGCAGTGTAAATGCTTTATTTTCGAGTTTTTTTGCATTCTGCGCCGTTTCGTCTCCCAGAAATAAAAATGTTATTATATTAACAATATAATCTTAACAATGTCTTTCGTTTCTAAGGAAATGTATAGGTTTATATGCTAAAGGCATTTAAAACGATTTATTTTTGACTTTTTTTGCATCCTGCGACTTTTCGTCTCCAAGAAATAAAAATGTTATTATATGAACAATTTCATCTTAACAATGTCTTTTGTTTCCAAGGAAACGTATAGGTTTATATGCAAAAGGCAGTTAAAATGTTTTATTTTCGACTTTTTTTGCATCCTGCGCCTTTTCGTCTCCAAGAAGTAAAAATGTTATTATATTGTGACAAAGCCAGAAAAGCCTAGAAGCTGATAGAAGAAGGACTCCGGCCGAAAGAACTAGAATTAGATAAATCCAGAAAGGGACGGCCCTCTTATTGCTGATTGGAGCCGCGCGCCGACGGGTGCGGCCTACTCCCTGGCACGGCGCGGTGAGTGACGGCGCGCGCTCGTGGGAGGGGCCAGAGGTGGAGCCACGCGCTAAGGGCTTGACGGCGCACCACGCGGACATTCTAGACCATGCGCGGGCGGAGAGCTTTCCAGACCTCAACTCTGGAACTTTCGTTAAGGCTATATAAGGAGTGCGAGCAGCCGAGCCGAGTCAGTCAGTGAATCGGAGTTGATAGAGACAGTTAGTGAATGAAATCAGTTCAGTGTGAAGACTCAGTACTTCAGAGGAGAGACAGTCCGTGAAGAGCCGGAGGGTCAACGAGGGAACAGTCAGAGAGGCAGTCCGTGAGTAGCGGCGATCGTCAGCGTCAGAGGGTGAGCTGGACGGAGAGGACTGATCAGCGCGGCCTCAAGTGAGTGTGTCTTGGGAAGCTGAGGAGCCAGTGACCGGAGGGACCCGACAGCGGAATAGCTAGTCAACGGGGAACTAGTGACCGGAGGGAAGGGTGAACGGAAGAGCTGGTGAGCTGATCTGGGCTGAGGCAGTGCCGTCCCGGGGGACTCTGCGCGACGGGTGGATCGCACAGCGGCAGCGAGGACTGTGGAGTTGGCCGGCGCGACGTGGGATGATCTGGATTGGACTGGAACAGTGCTGTAATTAGGACTGAGCACAGTGAGAGTGAGCACTGAACAGGACAGAGAACTGGCAAGTAGTCTTGGGTTTCTGGCTGTATCGACAATTGTTGTAGGAAATAAAGAAACCTCCATCCTTCAATTATAAACTCGGTGTTCTCATTTTGAACCCCCACGAGCCCTTGTTACAATATCAACAGTATAATCATAAGAATGTCTTTCCTTTCCAAGGAAACGTATAGGATTATATGCTAAAGGCAGTTAAAACGTTTCATTTTGAGTTTTTTGCATCCTGCGCCGCTTCGACTCCAAGAAATAAAAATGTTATTATGTCAACAATATAATCTTAACAATGTCTTTCTTTTCCAAGGAAATGTGCAAGCTAAACGCAGTAGACTTTTCTGCATCCCTGCGCCTTTTCGTCTCTAAGAAATAAAAATGTTATTATATTAAAAATATAATCTTAACAATATAATTGCAATGTCTCCAAGAAATAAAAATGTCATTATATCAACAATATAATCTTAACAATGTCTTTCGTTTCCAAGGAATTGTGCAAGGTAAACGGACTATGCAGTTGAAACCTTTTTTTAAGACTTTTTTGCATCCTGCGCCTTTTCGTCTCCAAGAAATAAAAATGTCATTATATCTACAATATAATCTTAACAATGTCTTTCTTTTCAAGGAAACGTATAGGTTTATATGCTAAAGGGAGATAAAACGTTTTATTTTCGAGTTTTTTGCATTCTGCGCCGTTTCGTCTCCCAGAAATAAAAATGTTATTATATTAACAATATAATCTTAACAATGTATTTCGTTTCTAAGGAAATGTGGAAGCTAAACAGAGTAGGCAGTTGAAACCTTTTTTTTTTCTAGACTTTTTTGCTTCCTGTGCCTTTTCGTCTGCAAGAAATGAAAATTTTATTATAATAACAATACAATCTTAACAACGTCTTTCGTTTCCAAGGAAATGTTTAATCAATATGGAGTAGGCAGTTGAAACCTTTCTTATTTCGACTTTTTTGCATCCCTGCGCCTTTTCGTCTCTAAGAAATAAAATTGTTATTATATTAACAATATAATGTTAACAATGTCTTTCGTTTCCAAGGATATGCGCAAGCTAAACGGAGTACGCAGTTGAAACCTTTTTTTTAGACTTTTTGCATCCTGCGCCTATTCGTCTCCTAGAAATAAAAATGTTATTATATCAACAATATAATCTTAACAATGTCTTTCTTTTCCAAGGAAACGTATAGGTTTATATCCTAAAGGCAGTTGAAACGTTTTATTTTCGAGCTTTTTGCATTCTGCGCCGTTTCGTCTCCCAGAAATAAAAATGTTATTATATTAAAAATATAATCTTAACAATATAATAGCAATGTCTCCAAGAAATAAAAATGTCATTATATCAACAATATATTCTTAACAATGTCTTTCGTTTCCAAGGAATTGTGCAAGGTAAACGGAGTATGCAGTTGAAACCTTTTTTTTAGACTTTTTTGCATCCTGCGCCTTTTCGTCTCCAAGAAATAAAAATGTTATTATATGAACAATTTCATCTTAACAATGTCTTTTGTTTCCAAGGAAACGTATAGGTTTATATGCAAAACGGAGTTAAAATGTTTTATTTTCGACTTTTTTGCATCCTGTGCCTTTTCGTCTGCAAGAAATGAAAATTTTATTATAATAACAATATAATCTTAACAACGTCTTTCGTTTCCAAGGAAATGTGCAATCAATACGGAGTAGGCAGTTGAAACCTTTCTTTTTTCGACTTTTTTGCATCCCTGCGCCTTTTCGTCTCTAAGAAATAAAAATGTTATTATATTAACAATATAATCTTAACAATGTCTTTCGTTTCCAAGGATATGTGCAAGCTAAACGGAGTACGCAGTTGAAACCTTTTTTTTAGACTTTTTTGCATCCTGCGCCTATTTGTCTCCAAGAAATAAAAATGTTATTATATCAACAATATAATCTTAACAATGTTTTTCTTTTCCAAAGAAACGTATAGGTTTATATGCTAAAGGCAGTGTAAATGCTTTATTTTCGAGTTTTTTTGCATTCTGCGCCGTTTCGTCTCCCAGAAATAAAAATGTTATTATATTAACAATATAATCTTAACAATGTCTTTCGTTTCTAAGGAAATGTATAGGTTTATATGCTAAAGGCATTTAAAACGATTTATTTTTGACTTTTTTTGCATCCTGCGACTTTTCGTCTCCAAGAAATAAAAATGTTATTATATGAACAATTTCATCTTAACAATGTCTTTTGTTTCCAAGGAAACGTATAGGTTTATATGCAAAAGGCAGTTAAAATGTTTTATTTTCGACTTTTTTTGCATCCTGCGCCTTTTCGTCTCCAAGAAGTAAAAATGTTATTATATTGTGACAAAGCCAGAAAAGCCTAGAAGCTGATAGAAGAAGGACTCCGGCCGAAAGAACTAGAATTAGATAAATCCAGAAAGGGACGGCCCTCTTATTGCTGATTGGAGCCGCGCGCCGACGGGTGCGGCCTACTCCCTGGCACGGCGCGGTGAGTGACGGCGCGCGCTCGTGGGAGGGGCCAGAGGTGGAGCCACGCGCTAAGGGCTTGACGGCGCACCACGCGGACATTCTAGACCATGCGCGGGCGGAGAGCTTTCCAGACCTCAACTCTGGAACTTTCGTTAAGGCTATATAAGGAGTGCGAGCAGCCGAGCCGAGTCAGTCAGTGAATCGGAGTTGATAGAGACAGTTAGTGAATGAAATCAGTTCAGTGTGAAGACTCAGTACTTCAGAGGAGAGACAGTCCGTGAAGAGCCGGAGGGTCAACGAGGGAACAGTCAGAGAGGCAGTCCGTGAGTAGCGGCGATCGTCAGCGTCAGAGGGTGAGCTGGACGGAGAGGACTGATCAGCGCGGCCTCAAGTGAGTGTGTCTTGGGAAGCTGAGGAGCCAGTGACCGGAGGGACCCGACAGCGGAATAGCTAGTCAACGGGGAACTAGTGACCGGAGGGAAGGGTGAACGGAAGAGCTGGTGAGCTGATCTGGGCTGAGGCAGTGCCGTCCCGGGGGACTCTGCGCGACGGGTGGATCGCACAGCGGCAGCGAGGACTGTGGAGTTGGCCGGCGCGACGTGGGATGATCTGGATTGGACTGGAACAGTGCTGTAATTAGGACTGAGCACAGTGAGAGTGAGCACTGAACAGGACAGTGAACTGGCAAGTAGTCTTGGGTTTCTGGCTGTATCGACAATTGTTGTAGGAAATAAAGAAACCTCCATCCTTCAATTATAAACTCGGTGTTCTCATTTTGAACCCCCACGAGCCCTTGTTACAATATCAACAGTATAATCATAAGAATGTCTTTCCTTTCCAAGGAAACGTATAGGATTATATGCTAAAGGCAGTTAAAACGTTTCATTTTGAGTTTTTTGCATCCTGCGCCGCTTCGACTCCAAGAAATAAAAATGTTATTATGTCAACAATATAATCTTAACAATGTCTTTCTTTTCCAAGGAAATGTGCAAGCTAAACGCAGTAGACTTTTCTGCATCCCTGCGCCTTTTCGTCTCTAAGAAATAAAAATGTTATTATATTAAAAATATAATCTTAACAATATAATTGCAATGTCTCCAAGAAATAAAAATGTCATTATATCAACAATATAATCTTAACAATGTCTTTCGTTTCCAAGGAATTGTGCAAGGTAAACGGACTATGCAGTTGAAACCTTTTTTTAAGACTTTTTTGCATCCTGCGCCTTTTCGTCTCCAAGAAATAAAAATGTCATTATATCTACAATATAATCTTAACAATGTCTTTCTTTTCAAGGAAACGTATAGGTTTATATGCTAAAGGGAGATAAAACGTTTTATTTTCGAGTTTTTTGCATTCTGCGCCGTTTCGTCTCCCAGAAATAAAAATGTTATTATATTAACAATATAATCTTAACAATGTATTTCGTTTCTAAGGAAATGTGGAAGCTAAACAGAGTAGGCAGTTGAAACCTTTTTTTTTTTTAGACTTTTTTGCTTCCTGTGCCTTTTCGTCTGCAAGAAATGAAAATTTTATTATAATAACAATACAATCTTAACAACGTCTTTCGTTTCCAAGGAAATGTTTAATCAATATGGAGTAGGCAGTTGAAACCTTTCTTATTTCGACTTTTTTGCATCCCTGCGCCTTTTCGTCTCTAAGAAATAAAATTGTTATTATATTAACAATATAATGTTAACAATGTCTTTCGTTTCCAAGGATATGCGCAAGCTAAACGGAGTACGCAGTTGAAACCTTTTTTTTAGACTTTTTGCATCCTGCGCCTATTCGTCTCCTAGAAATAAAAATGTTATTATATTAACAATATAATCTTAACCATGTCTTTCGTTTCCAAGGAAACAAATATGTTTATATGTTAAAGGCAGTTAAAACGTATTATTTTCGACTTTTTTGCATCATGCGCCTTCTCGTTTCAAAGAAATAAAAATGTTATTATAATAACAATATAATCTTAAAATGCCGTTCGTTTCCAAGGAAATGTGCAAGCTAAATGGAGTAGGCAGTTGAAACCTTTTTTTTAGACTTTTTTGCATCCTGCGCCTTTTCGTCTCCAAGATATAAAAATGTTATTTTATCAACAATATAATCTTAACAATGTCTTTCGTATCCAAGGAAACGTATAGGTATATATGCTAAAGGCAGTTAAAACGATTTGTTTTTTACTTCTTTTGCATCCTGCGCCTATTCGTCTCCAAGAAATAAAAATGTTATTATATGAGCAATTTCATCTTAACAATGTCTTTGTTTTCCAAAGAAACGTATAGGTTTATATGCTAAAGGCAGATAAAACGATTTATTTTCGAGTTTTTTGCATTCTGCGCCGTTTCGTCTCCCAGAAATAAAAATGTTATTATATTAACAATATAATCTTATCAATGTCTTTCGTTTCTAAGGAAATGTGGAAGCTAAACAGAGTAGGCAGTTGAAACCTTTTTTTAAAGACTTTTTTGCATCCTGTGCCTTTTCGTCTGCAAGAAATGAAAATTTTATTATAATAACAATATAATCTTAACAACGTCTTTCGTTTCCAAGGAAATGTGCAATCAATACGGAGTAGGCAGTTGAAACCTTTCTTTTTTCGACTTTTTTGCATCCCTGCGCCTTTTCGTCTCTAAGAAATAAAAATGTTATTATATTAACAATATAATCTTAACAATGTCTTTCGTTTCTAAGGAAATGTATAGGTTTATATGCTAAAGGCATTTAAAACGATTTATTTTTGACTTCTTTTGCATCCTGCGACTTTTCGTCTCCAAGAAATAAAAATGTTATTATATGAACAATTTCATCTTAACAATGTCTTTTGTTTCCAAGGAAACGTATAGGTTTATATGCAAAAGGCAGTTAAAATGTTTTATTTTCGACTTTTTTTGCATCCTGCGCCTTTTCGTCTCCAAGAAGTAAAAATGTTATTATATTGTGACAAAGCCAGAAAAGCCTAGAAGCTGATAGAAGAAGGACTCCGGCCGAAAGAACTAGAATTAGATAAATCCAGAAAGGGACGGCCCTCTTATTGCTGATTGGAGCCGCGCGCCGACGGGTGCGGCCTACTCCCTGGCACGGCGCGGTGAGTGACGGCGCGCGCTCGTGGGAGGGGCCAGAGGTGGAGCCACGCGCTAAGGGCTTGACGGCGCACCACGCGGACATTCTAGACCATGCGCGGGCGGAGAGCTTTCCAGACCTCAACTCTGGAACTTTCGTTAAGGCTATATAAGGAGTGCGAGCAGCCGAGCCGAGTCAGTCAGTGAATCGGAGTTGATAGAGACAGTTAGTGAATGAAATCAGTTCAGTGTGAAGACTCAGTACTTCAGAGGAGAGACAGTCCGTGAAGAGCCGGAGGGTCAACGAGGGAACAGTCAGAGAGGCAGTCCGTGAGTAGCGGCGATCGTCAGCGTCAGAGGGTGAGCTGGACGGAGAGGACTGATCAGCGCGGCCTCAAGTGAGTGTGTCTTGGGAAGCTGAGGAGCCAGTGACCGGAGGGACCCGACAGCGGAATAGCTAGTCAACGGGGAACTAGTGACCGGAGGGAAGGGTGAACGGAAGAGCTGGTGAGCTGATCTGGGCTGAGGCAGTGCCGTCCCGGGGGACTCTGCGCGACGGGTGGATCGCACAGCGGCAGCGAGGACTGTGGAGTTGGCCGGCGCGACGTGGGATGATCTGGATTGGACTGGAACAGTGCTGTAATTAGGACTGAGCACAGTGAGAGTGAGCACCGAACAGGACAGTGAACTGGCAAGTAGTCTTGGGTTTCTGGCTGTATCGACAATTGTTGTAGGAAATAAAGAAACCTCCATCCTTCAATTATAAACTCGGTGTTCTCATTTTGAACCCCCACGAGCCCTTGTTACAATATCAACAGTATAATCATAAGAATGTCTTTCCTTTCCAAGGAAACGTATAGGATTATATGCTAAAGGCAGTTAAAACGTTTCATTTTGAGTTTTTTGCATCCTGCGCCGCTTCGACTCCAAGAAATAAAAATGTTATTATGTCAACAATATAATCTTAACAATGTCTTTCTTTTCCAAGGAAATGTGCAAGCTAAACGCAGTAGACTTTTCTGCATCCCTGCGCCTTTTCGTCTCTAAGAAATAAAAATGTTATTATATTAAAAATATAATCTTAACAATATAATTGCAATGTCTCCAAGAAATAAAAATGTCATTATATCAACAATATAATCTTAACAATGTCTTTCGTTTCCAAGGAATTGTGCAAGGTAAACGGACTATGCAGTTGAAACCTTTTTTTAAGACTTTTTTGCATCCTGCGCCTTTTCGTCTCCAAGAAATAAAAATGTCATTATATCTACAATATAATCTTAACAATGTCTTTCTTTTCAAGGAAACGTATAGGTTTATATGCTAAAGGGAGATAAAACGTTTTATTTTCGAGTGTTTTGCATTCTGCGCCGTTTCGTCTCCCAGAAATAAAAATGTTATTATATTAACAATATAATCTTAACAATGTATTTCGTTTCTAAGGAAATGTGGAAGCTAAACAGAGTAGGCAGTTGAAACCTTTTTTTTTTTTTAGACTTTTTTGCTTCCTGTGCCTTTTCGTCTGCAAGAAATGAAAATTTTATTATAATAACAATACAATCTTAACAACGTCTTTCGTTTCCAAGGAAATGTTTAATCAATATGGAGTAGGCAGTTGAAACCTTTCTTATTTCGACTTTTTTGCATCCCTGCGCCTTTTCGTCTCTAAGAAATAAAATTGTTATTATATTAACAATATAATGTTAACAATGTCTTTCGTTTCCAAGGATATGCGCAAGCTAAACGGAGTACGCAGTTGAAACCTTTTTTTTAGACTTTTTTGCATCCTGCGCCTTTTCGTCTCCAAGAAATAAAAATGTTATTATATGAACAATTTCATCTTAACAATGTCTTTTGTTTCCAAGGAAACGTATAGGTTTATATGCAAAACGGAGTTAAAATGTTTTATTTTCGACTTTTTTGCATCCTGTGCCTTTTCGTCTGCAAGAAATGAAAATTTTATTATAATTACAATATAATCTTAACAACGTCTTTCGTTTCCAAGGAAATGTGCAATCAATACGGAGTAGGCAGTTGAAACCTTTCTTTTTTCGACTTTTTTGCATCCCTGCGCCTTTTCGTCTCTAAGAAATAAAAATGTTATTATATTAACAATATAATCTTAACAATGTCTTTCGTTTCCAAGGATATGTGCAAGCTAAACGGAGTACGTAGTTGAAACCTTTTTTTTAGACTTTTTTGCATCCTGCGCCTATTTGTCTCCAAGAAATAAAAATGTTATTATATCAACAATATAATCTTAACAATGTTTTTCTTTTCCAAAGAAACGTATAGGTTTATATGCTAAAGGCAGTGTAAATGCTTTATTTTCGAGTTTTTTTGCATTCTGCGCCGTTTCGTCTCCCAGAAATAAAAATGTTATTATATTAACAATATAAGCTTAACAATGTCTTTCGTTTCTAAGGAAATGTATAGGTTTATATGCTAAAGGCATTTAAAACGATTTATTTTTGACTTTTTTTGCATCCTGCGACTTTTCGTCTCCAAGAAATAAAAATGTTATTATATGAACAATTTCATCTTAACAATGTCTTTTGTTTCCAAGGAAACGTATAGGTTTATATGCAAAAGGCAGTTAAAATGTTTTATTTTCGACTTTTTTTGCATCCTGCGCCTTTTCGTCTCCAAGAAGTAAAAATGTTATTATATTGTGACAAAGCCAGAAAAGCCTAGAAGCTGATAGAAGAAGGACTCCGGCCGAAAGAACTAGAATTAGATAAATCCAGAAAGGGACGGCCCTCTTATTGCTGATTGGAGCCGCGCGCCGACGGGTGCGGCCTACTCCCTGGCACGGCGCGGTGAGTGACGGCGCGCGCTCGTGGGAGGGGCCAGAGGTGGAGCCACGCGCTAAGGGCTTGACGGCGCACCACGCGGACATTCTAGACCATGCGTGGGCGGAGAGCTTTCCAGACCTCAACTCTGGAACTTTCGTTAAGGCTATATAAGGAGTGCGAGCAGCCGAGCCGAGTCAGTTAGTGAATCGGAGTTGATAGAGACAGTTAGTGAATGAAATCAGTTCAGTGTGAAGACTCAGTACTTCAGAGGAGAGACAGTCCGTGAAGAGCCGGAGGGTCAACGAGGGAACAGTCAGAGAGGCAGTCCGTGAGTAGCGGCGATCGTCAGCGTCAGAGGGTGAGCTGGACGGAGAGGACTTATCAGCGCGGCCTCAAGTGAGTGTGTCTTGGGAAGCTGAGGAGCCAGTGACCGGAGGGACCCGACAGCGGAATAGCTAGTCAACGGGGAACTAGTGACCGGAGGGAAGGGTGAACGGAAGAGCTGGTGAGCTGATCTGGGCTGAGGCAGTGCCGTCCCGGGGGACTCTGCGCGACGGGTGGATCGCACAGCGGCAGCGAGGACTGTGGAGTTGGCCGGCGCGACGTGGGATGATCTGGATTGGACTGGAACAGTGCTGTAATTAGGACTGAGCACAGTGAGAGTGAGCACTGAACAGGACAGTGAACTGGCAAGTAGTCTTGGGTTTCTGGCTGTATCGACAATTGTTGTAGGAAATAAAGAAACCTCCATCCTTCAATTATAAACTCGGTGTTCTCATTTTGAACCCCCACGAGCCCTTGTTACAATATCAACAGTATAATCATAAGAATGTCTTTCCTTTCCAAGGAAACGTATAGGATTATATGCTAAAGGCAGTTAAAACGTTTCATTTTGAGTTTTTTGCATCCTGCGCCGCTTCGACTCCAAGAAATAAAAATGTTATTATGTCAACAATATAATCTTAACAATGTCTTTCTTTTCCAAGGAAATGTGCAAGCTAAACGCAGTAGACTTTTCTGCATCCCTGCGCCTTTTCGTCTCTAAGAAATAAAAATGTTATTATATTAAAAATATAATCTTAACAATATAATTGCAATGTCTCCAAGAAATAAAAATGTCATTATATCAACAATATAATCTTAACAATGTCTTTCGTTTCCAAGGAATTGTGCAAGGTAAACGGACTATGCAGTTGAAACCTTTTTTTAAGACTTTTTTGCATCCTGCGCCTTTTCGTCTCCAAGAAATAAAAATGTCATTATATCTACAATATAATCTTAACAATGTCTTTCTTTTCAAGGAAACGTATAGGTTTATATGCTAAAGGGAGATAAAACGTTTTATTTTCGAGTTTTTTGCATTCTGCGCCGTTTCGTCTCCCAGAAATAAAAATGTTATTATATTAACAATATAATCTTAACAATGTATTTCGTTTCTAAGGAAATGTGGAAGCTAAACAGAGTAGGCAGTTGAAACCTTTTTTTTTTTAGACTTTTTTTCTTCCTGTGCCTTTTCGTCTGCAAGAAATGAAAATTTTATTATAATAACAATACAATCTTAACAACGTCTTTCGTTTCCAAGGAAATGTTTAATCAATATGGAGTAGGCAGTTGAAACCTTTCTTTTTTCGACTTTTTTGCATCCCTGCGCCTTTTCGTCTCTAAGAAATAAAATTGTTATTATATTAACAATATAATCTTAACAATGTCTTTCGTTTCCAAGGATATGCGCAAGCTAAACGGAGTACGCAGTTGAAACCTTTTTTTTAGACTTTTTGCATCCTGCGCCTATTCGTCTCCTAGAAATAAAAATGTTATTATATCAACAATATAATCTTAACAATGTCTTTCTTTTCCAAGGAAACGTATAGGTTTATATCCTAAAGGCAGTTGAAACGTTTTATTTTCAAGCTTTTTGCATTCTGCGCCGTTTCGTCTCCCAGAAATAAAAATGTTATTATATTAAAAATATAATCTTAACAATGTCTTTCGTTTCTAAGGAAAAGTATAGGTTTATATGCTAAAGGCATTTAAAACGATTTATTTTTTACTTTTTTGGCATCCTGCGCCGTTTCGTCTCCAAGAAATAAAAATGTCATTATATCAACAATATAATATTAACAATGTCTTTCGTTTCCATGGAAATGTGCATGCTAAACGCAGTAGGCAGTTCAAACCTTTTTTTCGACTTTTTAGCATCCCTGCGTCTTTTCGTCTCTAAGAAATAAAAATCTTATTATATTAACAATATAATCTTAACCATGTCTTTCGTTTCCAAGGAAACAAATATGTTTATATGTTAAAGGCAGTTAAAACGTATTATTTTCGACTTTTTTGCATCATGCGCCTTTTCGTTTCAAAGAAATAAAAATGTTATTATAATAACAATATAATCTTAAAATGCCGTTCGTTTCCAAGGAAATGTGCAAGCTAAATGGAGTAGGCAGTTGAAACCTTTTTTTTTAGACTTTTTTGCATCCTGCGCCTTTTCGTCTCCAAGATATAAAAATGTTATTTTATCAACAATATAATCTTAACAATGTCTTTCGTATCCAAGGAAACGTATAGGTATATATGCTAAAGGCAGTTAAAACGATTTGTTTTTTACTTCTTTTGCATCCTGCGCCTATTCGTCTCCAAGAAATAAAAATTTTATTATATGAGCAATTTCATCTTAACAATGTCTTTGTTTTCCAAAGAAACGTATAGGTTTATATGCTAAAGGCAGATAAAACGATTTATTTTCGAGTTTTTTGCATTCTGCGCCGTTTCGTCTCCCAGAAATAAAAATGTTATTATATTAACAATATAATCTTAACAATGTCATTCGTTTCTAAGGAAATGTGGAAGCTAAACAGAGTAGGCAGTTGAAACCTTTTTTTAAAGACTTTTTTGCATCCTGTGCCTTTTCGTCTGCAAGAAATGAAAATTTTATTATAATAACAATATAATCTTAACAACGTCTTTCGTTTCCAAGGAAATGTGCAATCAATACGGAGTAGGCAGTTGAAACCTTTCTTTTTTCGACTTTTTTGCATCCCTGCGCCTTTTCGTCTCTAAGAAATAAAAATGTTATTATATTAACAATATAATCTTAACAATGTCTTTCGTTTCCAAGGATATGTGCAAGCTAAACGGAGTACGCAGTTGAAACCTTTTTTTTAGACGTTTTTGCATCCTGCGCCTATTCGTCTCCAAGAAATAAAAATGTTATTATATCAACAATATAATCTTAACAATGTCTTTCTTTTCCAAAGAAACGTATAGGTTTATATGCTAAAGGCAGTGTAAACGCTTTATTTTCGAGTTTTTTGCATTCTGCGCCGTTTCGTCTCCAAGAAATAAAAATGTTATTATATCAACTGTATAATCATAACAATGTCTTTCTTTTCCAAGGAAACGTATAGGTTTATATGCTAAGGCAGATAAAACGTTTTATTTTCGAGTTGTTTGCATTCTGCGCCGTTTCGTCTCCCAGAAATAAAAATGTTATTATATTAACAATATAATCTTAACAATGTATTTCGTTTCTAAGGAAATGTGGAAGCTAAACAGAGTAGGCAGTTGAAACTTTTTTTTTTTTTAGACTTTTTTGCTTCCTGTGCATTTCGTCTGCAAGAAATGAAAATTTTATTATAATAACAATATAATCTTAACATCGTATTTCGTTTCCAAGGAAATGTGCAATCAATATGGAGTACGCAGTTGAAACCTTTTTTTTAGACGTTTTTGCATCCTGCGCCTATTCGTCTCCCAGAAATAAAAATGTTATTATATTAACAATATAATCTTAACAATATCTTTCGTTTCTAAGAAAAGTATAGGTTTATATGCTAAAGGCATTTAAAACGATTTATTTTTGACTTTTTTGGCATCCTGCGCCGTTTCGTCTCCAAGAAATAAAAATGTCATTATATCAACAATATAATCTTAACAATGTCTTCCGTTTCCATGGAAATGTGCAAGCTAAACGCAGTAGGCAGTTCAAACCTTTTTTTCGACTTTTTTGCATCCCTGCGTCTTTTCGTCTCTAAGAAATAAAAATCTTATTATATTAACAATATAATCTTAACCATGTCTTTCGTTTCCAAGGAAATGTATATGTTTATAATGTTAAAGGCAGTTAAAACGTATTATTTTCGACTTTTTTGCATCATGCGCCTTTTCGTTTCCAAGAAATAAAAATGTTATTATAATAACAATATAATCTTAACAATGCCGTTCGTTTCGAAGGAAATGTGCAAGCTAAATGGAGTAGGCAGTTGAAACCTTTTTTTTTAGACTTTTTTGCATCCTGCGCCTTTTCGTCTCCAAGATATAAAAATGTCATTATATCAACAATATAATCTTAACAATGTCTTCCGTTTCCATGGAAATGTGCAAGCTAAACGCAGTAGGCAGTTCAAACCTTTTTTTCGACTTTTTTGCATCCCTGCGTCTTTTCGTCTCCCAGAAATAAAAATGTTATTATATTAAGAATATAATCTTAACAATGTCTTTCGTTTCTAAGGAAAAGTATAGGTTTATATGCTAAAGGCATTTAAAACGATTTATTTTTGACTTTTTTGGCATCTTGCGCCGTTTCGTCTCCAAGAAAGAAAAATGTCATTATATCAACAATATAATCTTAACAATGTCTTTCGTTTCCAAGGAATTGTGCAAGGTAAGCGGAGTATGCAGTTGAAACCTTTTTTTTAGACTTTTTTGCATCCTGCTCCTTTTCGTCTCTAAGAAATAAAAATGTTATTATATTAAAAATATAATCTTAACAATATAATAGCAATGTCTCCAAGAAATAAAAATGTCATTATATCAACAATATAATCTTAACAATGTCTTTTCTTTCCAAGGAAATGTGCAAGCTAAACGCTGTAGGCAGTTCAAACCTTTTTTTCGACTTTTTTGCATCCCTGCGCCTTTTCGTCTCTAAGAAATAAAAATGTTATTATATTAAAAATATAATCTTAACAATATAATAGCAATGTCTCCAAGAAATAAAAATGTCATTATATCAACAATATAATCTTAGCAATGTCTTTCGTTTCCAAGGAATTGTGCAAGGTAAACGGAGTATGCAGTTGAAACCTTTTTTTTAGACTTTTTTGCATCCCTGCGCCTTTTCGTCTCTAAGAAATAAAAATGTTATTATATTAACAATATAATCTTAACAATGTCTTTCGTTTCCAAGGATATGTGCAAGCTAAACGGAGTACGCAGTTGAAACCTTTTTTTTAGACGTTTTTGCATCCTGCGCCTATTCGTCTCCAAGAAATAAAAATGTTATTATATCAACAATATAATCTTAACAATGTCTTTCTTTTCCAAAGAAACGTATAGGTTTATATGCTAAAGGCAGTGTAAACGCTTTATTTTCGAGTTTTTTGCATTCTGCGCCGTTTCGTCTCCAAGAAATAAAAATGTTATTATATCAACTGTATAATCATAACAATGTCTTTCTTTTCCAAGGAAACGTATAGGTTTATATGCTAAGGCAGATAAAACGTTTTATTTTCGAGTTGTTTGCATTCTGCGCCGTTTCGTCTCCCAGAAATAAAAATGTTATTATATTAACAATATAATCTTAACAATGTATTTCGTTTCTAAGGAAATGTGGAAGCTAAACAGAGTAGGCAGTTGAAACTTTTTTTTTTTTTAGACTTTTTTGCTTCCTGTGCATTTCGTCTGCAAGAAATGAAAATTTTATTATAATAACAATATAATCTTAACATCGTATTTCGTTTCCAAGGAAATGTGCAATCAATATGGAGTACGCAGTTGAAACCTTTTTTTTAGACGTTTTTGCATCCTGCGCCTATTCGTCTCCCAGAAATAAAAATGTTATTATATTAACAATATAATCTTAACAATATCTTTCGTTTCTAAGGAAAAGTATAGGTTTATATGCTAAAGGCATTTAAAACGATTTATTTTTGACTTTTTTGGCATCCTGCGCCGTTTCGTCTCCAAGAAATAAAAATGTCATTATATCAACAATATAATCTTAACAATGTCTTCCGTTTCCATGGAAATGTGCAAGCTAAACGCAGTAGGCAGTTCAAACCTTTTTTTCGACTTTTTTGCATCCCTGCGTCTTTTCGTCTCTAAGAAATAAAAATCTTATTATATTAACAATATAATCTTAACCATGTCTTTCGTTTCCAAGGAAATGTATATGTTTATAATGTTAAAGGCAGTTAAAACGTATTATTTTCGACTTTTTTGCATCATGCGCCTTTTCGTTTCCAAGAAATAAAAATGTTATTATAATAACAATATAATCTTAACAATGCCGTTCGTTTCGAAGGAAATGTGCAAGCTAAATGGAGTAGGCAGTTGAAACCTTTTTTTTTAGACTTTTTTGCATCCTGCGCCTTTTCGTCTCCAAGATATAAAAATGTCATTATATCAACAATATAATCTTAACAATGTCTTCCGTTTCCATGGAAATGTGCAAGCTAAACGCAGTAGGCAGTTCAAACCTTTTTTTCGACTTTTTTGCATCCCTGCGTCTTTTCGTCTCCCAGAAATAAAAATGTTATTATATTAAGAATATAATCTTAACAATGTCTTTCGTTTCTAAGGAAAAGTATAGGTTTATATGCTAAAGGCATTTAAAACGATTTATTTTTGACTTTTTTGGCATCTTGCGCCGTTTCGTCTCCAAGAAAGAAAAATGTCATTATATCAACAATATAATCTTAACAATGTCTTTCGTTTCCAAGGAATTGTGCAAGGTAAGCGGAGTATGCAGTTGAAACCTTTTTTTTAGACTTTTTTGCATCCTGCTCCTTTTCGTCTCTAAGAAATAAAAATGTTATTATATTAAAAATATAATCTTAACAATATAATAGCAATGTCTCCAAGAAATAAAAATGTCATTATATCAACAATATAATCTTAACAATGTCTTTTCTTTCCAAGGAAATGTGCAAGCTAAACGCTGTAGGCAGTTCAAACCTTTTTTTCGACTTTTTTGCATCCCTGCGCCTTTTCGTCTCTAAGAAATAAAAATGTTATTATATTAAAAATATAATCTTAACAATATAATAGCAATGTCTCCAAGAAATAAAAATGTCATTATATCAACAATATAATCTTAGCAATGTCTTTCGTTTCCAAGGAATTGTGCAAGGTAAACGGAGTATGCAGTTGAAACCTTTTTTTTAGACTTTTTTGCATCCCTGCGCCTTTTCGTCTCTAAGAAATAAAAATGTTATTATATTAACAATATAATCTTAACAATGTCTTTCGTTTCCAAGGATATGTGCAAGCTAAACGGAGTACGTAGTTGAAACCTTTTTTTTAGACTTTTTTGCATCCTGCACCTATTTGTCTCCAAGAAATAAAAATGTTATTATATCAACAATATAATCTTAACAATGTTTTTCTTTTCCAAAGAAACGTATAGGTTTATATGCTAAAGGCAGTGTAAATGCTTTATTTTCGAGTTTTTTTGCATTCTGCGCCGTTTCGTCTCCCAGAAATAAAAATGTTATTATATTAACAATATAATCTTAACAATGTCTTTCGTTTCTAAGGAAATGTATAGGTTTATATGCTAAAGGCATTTAAAACGATTTATTTTTGACTTTTTTTGCATCCTGCGACTTTTCGTCTCCAAGAAATAAAAATGTTATTATATGAACAATTTCATCTTAACAATGTCTTTTGTTTCCAAGGAAACGTATAGGTTTATATGCAAAAGGCAGTTAAAATGTTTTATTTTCGACTTTTTTTGCATCCTGCGCCTTTTCGTCTCCAAGAAGTAAAAATGTTATTATATTGTGACAAAGCCAGAAAAGCCTAGAAGCTGATAGAAGAAGGACTCCGGCCGAAAGAACTAGAATTAGATAAATCCAGAAAGGGACGGCCCTCTTATTGCTGATTGGAGCCGCGCGCCGACGGGTGCGGCCTACTCCCTGGCACGGCGCGGTGAGTGACGGCGCGCGCTCGTGGGAGGGGCCAGAGGTGGAGCCACGCGCTAAGGGCTTGACGGCGCACCACGCGGACATTCTAGACCATGCGTGGGCGGAGAGCTTTCCAGACCTCAACTCTGGAACTTTCGTTAAGGCTATATAAGGAGTGCGAGCAGCCGAGCCGAGTCAGTTAGTGAATCGGAGTTGATAGAGACAGTTAGTGAATGAAATCAGTTCAGTGTGAAGACTCAGTACTTCAGAGGAGAGACAGTCCGTGAAGAGCCGGAGGGTCAACGAGGGAACAGTCAGAGAGGCAGTCCGTGAGTAGCGGCGATCGTCAGCGTCAGAGGGTGAGCTGGACGGAGAGGACTTATCAGCGCGGCCTCAAGTGAGTGTGTCTTGGGAAGCTGAGGAGCCAGTGACCGGAGGGACCCGACAGCGGAATAGCTAGTCAACGGGGAACTAGTGACCGGAGGGAAGGGTGAACGGAAGAGCTGGTGAGCTGATCTGGGCTGAGGCAGTGCCGTCCCGGGGGACTCTGCGCGACGGGTGGATCGCACAGCGGCAGCGAGGACTGTGGAGTTGGCCGGCGCGACGTGGGATGATCTGGATTGGACTGGAACAGTGCTGTAATTAGGACTGAGCACAGTGAGAGTGAGCACTGAACAGGACAGTGAACTGGCAAGTAGTCTTGGGTTTCTGGCTGTATCGACAATTGTTGTAGGAAATAAAGAAACCTCCATCCTTCAATTATAAACTCGGTGTTCTCATTTTGAACCCCCACGAGCCCTTGTTACAATATCAACAGTATAATCATAAGAATGTCTTTCCTTTCCAAGGAAACGTATAGGATTATATGCTAAAGGCAGTTAAAACGTTTCATTTTGAGTTTTTTGCATCCTGCGCCGCTTCGACTCCAAGAAATAAAAATGTTATTATGTCAACAATATAATCTTAACAATGTCTTTCTTTTCCAAGGAAATGTGCAAGCTAAACGCAGTAGACTTTTCTGCATCCCTGCGCCTTTTCGTCTCTAAGAAATAAAAATGTTATTATATTAAAAATATAATCTTAACAATATAATTGAAAATGTCTCCAAGAAATAAAAATGTCATTATATCAACAATATAATCTTAACAATGTCTTTCGTTTCCAAGGAATTGTGCAAGGTAAACGGACTATGCAGTTGAAACCTTTTTTTAAGACTTTTTTGCATCCTGCGCCTTTTCGTCTCCAAGAAATAAAAATGTCATTATATCTACAATATAATCTTAACAATGTCTTTCTTTTCAAGGAAACGTATAGGTTTATATGCTAAAGGGAGATAAAACGTTTTATTTTCGAGTTTTTTGCATTCTGCGCCGTTTCGTCTCCCAGAAATAAAAATGTTATTATATTAACAATATAATCTTAACAATGTATTTCGTTTCTAAGGAAATGTGGAAGCTAAACAGAGTAGGCAGTTGAAACCTTTTTTTTTTTAGACTTTTTTTCTTCCTGTGCCTTTTCGTCTGCAAGAAATGAAAATTTTATTATAATAACAATACAATCTTAACAACGTCTTTCGTTTCCAAGGAAATGTTTAATCAATATGGAGTAGGCAGTTGAAACCTTTCTTTTTTCGACTTTTTTGCATCCCTGCGCCTTTTCGTCTCTAAGAAATAAAATTGTTATTATATTAACAATATAATCTTAACAATGTCTTTCGTTTCCAAGGATATGCGCAAGCTAAACGGAGTACGCAGTTGAAACCTTTTTTTTAGACTTTTTGCATCCTGCGCCTATTCGTCTCCTAGAAATAAAAATGTTATTATATCAACAATATAATCTTAACAATGTCTTTCTTTTCCAAGGAAACGTATAGGTTTATATCCTAAAGGCAGTTGAAACGTTTTATTTTCGAGCTTTTTGCATTCTGCGCCGTTTCGTCTCCCAGAAATAAAAATGTTATTATATTAAAAATATAATCTTAACAATGTCTTTCGTTTCTAAGGAAAAGTATAGGTTTATATGCTAAAGGCATTTAAAACGATTTATTTTTTACTTTTTTGGCATCCTGCGCCGTTTCGTCTCCAAGAAATAAAAATGTCATTATATCAACAATATAATATTAACAATGTCTTTCGTTTCCATGGAAATGTGCATGCTAAACGCAGTAGGCAGTTCAAACCTTTTTTTCGACTTTTTAGCATCCCTGCGTCTTTTCGTCTCTAAGAAATAAAAATCTTATTATATTAACAATATAATCTTAACCATGTCTTTCGTTTCCAAGGAAACAAATATGTTTATATGTTAAAGGCAGTTAAAACGTATTATTTTCGACTTTTTTGCATCATGCGCCTTTTCGTTTCAAAGAAATAAAAATGTTATTATAATAACAATATAATCTTAAAATGCCGTTCGTTTCCAAGGAAATGTGCAAGCTAAATGGAGTAGGCAATTGAAACCTTTTTTTTTAGACTTTTTTGCATCCTGCGCCTTTTCGTCTCCAAGATATAAAAATGTTCTTTTATCAACAATATAATCTTAACAATGTCTTTCGTATCCAAGGAAACGTATAGGTATATATGCTAAAGGCAGTTAAAACGATTTGTTTTTTACTTCTTTTGCATCCTGCGCCTATTCGTCTCCAAGAAATAAAAATTTTATTATATGAGCAATTTCATCTTAACAATGTCTTTGTTTTCCAAAGAAACGTATAGGTTTATATGCTAAAGGCAGATAAAACGATTTATTTTCGAGTTTTTTGCATTCTGCGCCGTTTCGTCTCCCAGAAATAAAAATGTTATTATATTAACAATATAATCTTATCAATGTCTTTCGTTTCTAAGGAAATGTGGAAGCTAAACAGAGTAGGCAGTTGAAACCTTTTTTTAAAGACTTTTTTGCATCCTGTGCCTTTTCGTCTGCAAGAAATGAAAATTTTATTATAATAACAATATAATCTTAACAACGTCTTTCGTTTCCAAGGAAATGTGCAATCAATACGGAGTAGGCAGTTGAAACCTTTCTTTTTTCGACTTTTTTGCATCCCTGCGCCTTTTCGTCTCTAAGAAATAAAAATGTTATTATATTAACAATATAATCTTAACAATGACTTTCGTTTCCAAGGATATGTGCAAGCTAAACGGAGTACGCAGTTGAAACCTTTTTTTTAGACGTTTTTGCATCCTGCGCCTATTCGTCTCCAAGAAATAAAAATGTTATTATATCAACAATATAATCTTAACAATGTCTTTCTTTTCCAAAGAAACGTATAGGTTTATATGCTAAAGGCAGTGTAAACGCTTTATTTTCGAGTTTTTTGCATTCTGCGCCGTTTCGTCTCCAAGAAATAAAAATGTTATTATATCAACTGTATAATCATAACAATGTCTTTCTTTTCCAAGGAAACGTATAGGTTTATATGCTAAAGGCAGATAAAACGTTTTATTTTCGAGTTTTTTGCATTCTGCGCCGTTTTGTCTCCCAGAAATAAAAATGTTATTATATTAACAATATAATCTTAACAATGTATTTCGTTTCTAAGGAAATGTGGATCCTAAACAGAGTAGGCAGTTGAAACCTTTTTTTTTTTAGACTTTTTTGCTTCCTGTGCCTTTTCGTCTGCAAGAAATGAAAATTTTATTATAATAACAATATAATCTTAACATCGTATTTCGTTTCCAAGGAAATGTGCAATCAATATGGAGTACGCAGTTGAAACCTTTTTTTTAGACGTTTTTGCATCCTGCGCCTATTCGTCTCCCAGAAATAAAAATGTTATTATATTAACAATATAATCTTAACAATGTCTTTCGTTTCTAAGGAAAAGTATAGGTTTATATGCTAAAGGCATTTAAAACGATTTATTTTTGACTTTTTTGGCATCCTGCGCCGTTTCGTCTCCAAGAAATAAAAATGTCATTATATCAACAATATAATCTTAACAATGTCTTTCGTTTCCATGGAAATGTGCAAGCTAAACGCAGTAGGCAGTTCAAACCTTTTTTTCGACTTTTTAGCATCCCTGCGTCTTTTCGTCTCTAAGAAATAAAAATCTTATTATATTAACAATATAATCTTAACCATGTCTTTCGTTTCCAAGGAAACGTATATGTTTATATGTTAATGGCAGTTAAAACGTATTATTTTCGACTTTTTTGCATCATGCGCCTTTTCGTTTCCACGAAATAAAAATGTTATTATATTAACAATATAATCTTAACAATGTCTTTCGTTTCCAAGGATATGTGCAAGCTAAACGGAGTACGTAGTTGAAACCTTTTTTTTAGACTTTTTTGCATCCTGCGCCTATTTGTCTCCAAGAAATAAAAATGTTATTATATCAACAATATAATCTTAACAATGTTTTTCTTTTCCAAAGAAACGTATAGGTTTATATGCTAAAGGCAGTGTAAATGCTTTATTTTCGAGTTTTTTTGCATTCTGCGCCGTTTCGTCTCCCAGAAATAAAAATGTTATTATATTAACAATATAATCTTAACAATGTCTTTCGTTTCTAAGGAAATGTATAGGTTTATATGCTAAAGGCATTTAAAACGATTTATTTTTGACTTTTTTTGCATCCTGCGACTTTTCGTCTCCAAGAAATAAAAATGTTATTATATGAACAATTTCATCTTAACAATGTCTTTTGTTTCCAAGGAAACGTATAGGTTTATATGCAAAAGGCAGTTAAAATGTTTTATTTTCGACTTTTTTTGCATCCTGTGCCTTTTCGTCTGCAAGAAATGAAAATTTTATTATAATAACAATATAATCTTAACAACGTCTTTCGTTTCCAAGGAAATGTGCAATCAATACGGAGTAGGCAGTTGAAACCTTTCTTTTTTCGACTTTTTTGCATCCCTGCGCCTTTTCGTCTCTAAGAAATAAAAATGTTATTATATTAACAATATAATCTTAACAATGTCTTTCGTTTCCAAGGATATGTGCAAGCTAAACGGAGTACGCAGTTGAAACCTTTTTTTTAGACGTTTTTGCATCCTGCGCCTATTCGTCTCCAAGAAATAAAAATGTTATTATATCAAAAATATAATATTAACAATGTCTTTCTTTTCCAAAGAAACGTATAGGTTTATATGCTAAAGGCAGTGTAAACGCTTTATTTTCGAGTTTTTTGCATTCTGCGCCGTTTCGTCTCCAAGAAATAAAAATGTTATTATATCAACTGTATAATCATAACAATGTCTTTCTTTTCCAAGGAAACGTATAGGTTTATATGCTAAGGCAGATAAAACGTTTTATTTTCGAGTTGTTTGCATTCTGCGCCGTTTCGTCTCCCAGAAATAAAAATGTTATTATATTAACAATATAATCTTAACAATGTATTTCGTTTCTAAGGAAATGTGGAAGCTAAACAGAGTAGGCAGTTGAAACTTTTTTTTTTTTTAGACTTTTTTGCTTCCTGTGCATTTCGTCTGCAAGAAATGAAAATTTTATTATAATAACAATATAATCTTAACATCGTATTTCGTTTCCAAGGAAATGTGCAATCAATATGGAGTACGCAGTTGAAAACTTTTTTTTAGACGTTTTTGCATCCTGCGCCTATTCGTCTCCCAGAAATAAAAATGTTATTATATTAACAATATAATCTTAACAATATCTTTCGTTTCTAAGGAAAAGTATAGGTTTATATGCTAAAGGCATTTAAAACGATTTATTTTTGACTTTTTTGGCATCCTGCGCCGTTTCGTCTCCAAGAAATAAAAATGTCATTATATCAACAATATAATCTTAACAATGTCTTCCGTTTCCATGGAAATGTGCAAGCTAAACGCAGTAGGCAGTTCAAACCTTTTTTTCGACTTTTTTGCATCCCTGCGTCTTTTCGTCTCTAAGAAATAAAAATCTTATTATATTAACAATATAATCTTAACCATGTCTTTCGTTTCCAAGGAAATGTATATGTTTATAATGTTAAAGGCAGTTAAAACGTATTATTTTCGACTTTTTTGCATCATGCGCCTTTTCGTTTCCAAGAAATAAAAATGTTATTATAATAACAATATAATCTTAACAATGCCGTTCGTTTCGAAGGAAATGTGCAAGCTAAATGGAGTAGGCAGTTGAAACCTTTTTTTTTAGACTTTTTTGCATCCTGCGCCTTTTCGTCTCCAAGATATAAAAATGTCATTATATCAATAATATAATCTTAACAATGTCTTCCGTTTCCATGGAAATGTGCAAGCTAAACGCAGTAGGCAGTTCAAACCTTTTTTTCGACTTTTTTGCATCCCTGCGTCTTTTCGTCTCCCAGAAATAAAAATGTTATTATATTAAGAATATAATCTTAACAATGTCTTTCGTTTCTAAGGAAAAGTATAGGTTTATATGCTAAAGGCATTTAAAACGATTTATTTTTGACTTTTTTGGCATCTTGCGCCGTTTCGTCTCCAAGAAAGAAAAATGTCATTATATCAACAATATAATCTTAACAATGTCTTTCGTTTCCAAGGAATTGTGCAAGGTAAGCGGAGTATGCAGTTGAAACCTTTTTTTTAGACTTTTTTGCATCCTGCTCCTTTTCGTCTCTAAGAAATAAAAATGTTATTATATTAAAAATATAATCTTAACAATATAATAGCAATGTCTCCAAGAAATAAAAATGTCATTATATCAACAATATAATCTTAACAATGTCTTTTCTTTCCAAGGAAATGTGCAAGCTAAACGCTGTAGGCAGTTCAAACCTTTTTTTCGACTTTTTTGCATCCCTGCGCCTTTTCGTCTCTAAGAAATAAAAATGTTATTATATTAAAAATATAATCTTAACAATATAATAGCAATGTCTCCAAGAAATAAAAATGTCATTATATCAACAATATAATCTTAACAATGTCTTTCGTTTCCAAGGAATTGTGCAAGGTAAACGGAGTATGCAGTTGAAACCTTTTTTTTAGACTTTTTTGCATCCTGCGCCTTTTCGTCTCCAAGAAATAAAAATGTCATTATATCTACAATATAATCTTAACAATGTCTTTCTTTTCGAGGAAACGTATAGGTTTATATGCTAAAGGGAGATAAAACGTTTTATTTTCGAGTTTTTTGCATTCTGCGCCGTTTCGTCTCCCGGAAATAAAAATGTTATTATATTAACAATATAATCTTAACAATGTATTTCGTTTCTAAGGAAATGTGGAAGCTAAACAGAGTAGGCAGTTGAAACCTTTTTCTTTTTTTAGACTTTTTTGCTTCCTGTGCCTTTTCGTCTGCAAGAAATGAAAATTTTATTATAATAACAATACAATCTTAACAACGTCTTTCGTTTCCAAGGAAATGTGCAATCAATATGGAGTAGGCAGTTGAAACCTTTCTTTTTTCGACTTTTTTGCATCCCTGCGCCTTTTCGTCTCTAAGAAATAAAATTGTTATTATATTAACAATATAATGTTAACAATGTCTTTCGTTTCCAAGGATATGCGCAAGCTAAACGGAGTACGCAGTTGAAACCTTTTTTTAGACTTTTTGCATCCTGCGCCTATTCGTGTCCTAGAAATAAATATGTTATTATATCAACAATATAATCTTAACAATGTCTTTCTTTTCCAAGGAAACG
Source organism: Ectobius pallidus (assembly GCA_964059195.1). Lineage (NCBI taxonomy): Eukaryota > Metazoa > Arthropoda > Insecta > Blattodea > Ectobiidae > Ectobius > Ectobius pallidus. Next base: position 173,356 of record CAXKWD010000091.1, on the reverse strand, counting down.
TATAGGTTTATATCCTAAAGGCAGTTGAAACGTTTTATTTTCGAGCTTTTTGCATTCTGCGCCGTTTCGCCTCCCAGAAATAAAAATGTTATTATATTAAAAATATAATCTTAACAATGTCTTTCGTTTCTAAGGAAAAGTATAGGTTTATATGCTAAAGGCATTTAGAACGATTTATTTTTGACTTTTTTGGCATCCTGCGCCGTTTCGTCTCCAAGAAATAAAAATGTCATTATATCAACAATATAATCTTAACAATGTCTTTCGTTTCCATGGAAATGTGCAAGCTAAACGCAGTAGGCAGTTCAAACCTTTTTTTCGACTTTTTTGCATCCCTGCGTCTTTTCGTCTCTAAGAAATAAAAATCTTATTATATTAACAATATAATCTTAACCATGTCTTTCGTTTCCAAGGAAATGTATATGTTTATATGTAAAAGGCTGTTAAAACGTATTATTTTCGACTTTTTTGCATCATGCGCCTTTTCTTTCCGAGAAATAAAAATGTTATTATAATAACAATATAATCTTAACAATGCCGATCGTTTCCAAGGAAATGTGCAAGCTAAATGGAGTAGTCAGTTGAAACCTTTTTTTAGACTTTTTTGCATCCCTGCGCCTTTTCGTCTCTAAGAAATAAAAATGTTATTATATTAAAAATATAATCTTAACAATATAATAGCAATGTCTCCAAGAAATAAAAATGTCATTATATCAACAATATAATCGAAACAATGTCTTTCGTTTCCAAGGATATGCGCAAGCTAAACGGAGTACGCAGTTGAAATCTTTTTTTAGACTTTTTTGCATCCTGCGCCATTTCGTCTCCAAGATATAAAAATGTTATTTTATCAACAATATAATCTTAACAATGTCTTTCGTATCCAAGGAAACGTATAGGTACATATGCTAAAGGCAGTTAAAACGATTTGTTTTTTACTTCTTTTGCATCCTGCGCCTATTCGTCTCCAAGAAATAAAAATGTTATTATATGAGCAATTTTATCTTAACAATGTCTTTCGTTTCCAAGGAAACGTATAGGTTTATATGGAAATGGCAGTTAAAATGTTTTGTTTTCGACTTTTTAACATCCTTCGCCTTTTCGTCTCCAAGAAATAAAAATGTTATTATATCAACTGTATAATAATAAGAATGTCTTTCCTTTACATGGAAACGTATAGGATTATATGCTAAAGGCAGTTAAAACGTTTCATTTTCGAGTTTTTGGCATCCTGCGCTGTTTCGTCTCCAAGAAATATAAATGTCATTATATCAACAATATAATCTTAACAATTTCTTTCTTTTCCAAGGAAATGTGCAAGCTAAACGCAGTAGGCAGTTCAAACCTTTTTTTCGACTTTTTTGCATCCCTGCGCCTTTTCGTCTCTAAGAAATAAAAATGTTATTATATTAAAAATATAATCTTAATAATATAATAGCAATGTCTCCAAGAAATAAAAATGTCATTATATCAACAATATAATCGAAACAATGTCTTTCGTTTCCAAGGAATTGTGCAAGGTAAACGGAGTATGCAGTTGAAACCTTTTTTTTAGACTTTTTTGCATCCTGCGCCTTTTCGTCTCCAAGAAATAAAAATGTCATTATATCAACAATATAATCTTAACAATGTCTTTCGTTTCCAAGGAAATGTGCGATCAATACGGAGTAGGCAGTTGATACCTTTCTTTTTTCGACTTTTTTGCATCCCTGCGCCTTTTCGTCTCTAAGAAATAAAAATGTTATTATATTAACAATATAATCTTAACAATGTCTTTAGTTTCCAAGGATATGTGCAAGCTAAACGGAGTACGCAGTTGAAACCTTTTTTTTAGACTTTTTTGCATCCTGCGCCTATTCGTCTCCAAGAAATAAGAATGTTATTATATGAGCAATTTCATCTTAACAATGTCTTTCGTTTCCAAGGAAACGTATAGGTTTATATGCAAAAGGCAGTTAAAATGTTTTGTTTTCGACTTTTTTGCATCCTGCGCCTTTTCGTCTCCAAGAAGTAAAAATGTTATTATATCAACAGTATAATCATAAGAATGTCTTTCCTTTCCAAGGAAACGTATAGGATTATATGTTAAAGGCAGTTAAAACGTTTCATTTTCGAGTTTTTGGCATCCTGCGCCGTTTCGTCTCCAAGAAATAAAAATGTCATTATATCAACAATATAATCTTAACAATGTCTTTCGTTTCCAAGGAAATGTGCAAGCTAAACGCAGTAGAAGGTTCAAACCTTTTTTTTCGACTTTTTTGCATCCCTGCGCCTTTTCGTCTCTAAGAAATAAAAATGTTATTATATTAAAAATATAATCTTAACAATGTCTTTCGTTTCCAAGGAATTGTGCAAGCTAAACGGATTAGGCAGTTGAAACCTTTTTATTTTTTGACGGTTTTGCATCCTGCGCCTTTTCGTCTCCAAGAAATAAAAATCTTATTATATTAACAATATAATCTTAACCATGTCTTTCGTTTCCAAGGAATGTATATGTTTATATAGGCTGATGAGTTATTTAAATAATAATAAACTTTTATCTAACAATCAATTCGGTTTTCGTCCTAACCTGTCAACAGATGATGCCATTTTTACGGTCACAACGAAAATCATAAATGAATTAGATAATGGAAACAAATGTTTAGGTATATTTTTAGATTTACAAAAAGCATTTGACACTGTAGACCATAATATTCTTCTGACAAAATTACATGCTCTAGGCATTAGAGGAAATGTTTTAAATTTATTTCGGTCGTACTTAAGTAATAGAACTCAGGCTACAAGAATAGATAATGATCTCAGTGATTTCCGGAAAATAAATATCGGTGTACCGCAGGGTACAGTATTGGGTCCCATATTGTTTTTAATATACATAAATGACCTACTGAAGATTAATTTGAATATATTTAATGGCTCCATTTACTCATATGCTGATGACACCGTTGTAATATTTAGTGGTTCTTCATGGATTGAAACTTACGAAAATTCCAACAAAGGTATAAATCTTGTTAAATCATGGCTGGATTTTAATTTACTTTCCTTAAATGTTAAGAAAACTACGTTAGTTCCTTTCGCTTTAACAGCTACCGGTATGCAACAATTAAAAGTAAGTAAAAATTTAAGCTTAAAAATACACAATTCTGGTTGCTGTATTAATAGCTGCACTTGTCCCTCCTTAAGTGAATCAAATCAAGTGAAATATCTAGGCATCATAATTGATCGACATTTAAGATGGGACAAGTACATTGAATATTTATGCAATAGGCTACGTAAAGTCATTTATAAATTCGTTATTCTCCGTTCATGTTTACCAGCTCATGTTTTACGTACGATTTATTTGGCCCTAATTCATTCTATTCTTCAATATGGCATAATTGGGTGGGGAGGAGTTGCAAAAACGATCCTCAGCCCCTTGCTTTGTCTTCAAAAACGAATCATAAAGATTTGTTTATTTAAGCCTCCTGACTATTCTTCCAAATTATTATTTTCTGAATTTAACGTTTTCACCATAGACCAAATTTACAAGTACGTCATACTGGATTATTTTCATAAACATCGTGACAATTACAAGTCAGAATCTCACGTATATAACACACGAAGGAACCAATTTAATTTATTACTTGAACCAAAAAATGTTACAACTGCTGGAGCTAAGCACTGTTCAAGTTTTGGCCCAAGACTATTCAATTCATTTATTACCAACCATCCTGATCTAAATAGCTTAAACAACAAACAATTTAGGTCTAAAATTAGAAAATTTATATAATTATTACTTCTGTTATCGACTATTACTGTTATAACATTTTTCATATTAAACTTTAAAATTTGGATAGAACCTAATTTCTTTGTTTTTACTAAAATTTGAACAAATAAATTGTTATGTATTATTGTTGTATTGCTTCGTACCTTTGTATTGTAAATAGAACATGTTCTAACCTTTCATACATAACATTTTGTCACACTTCTCCAAATTATGCATTTTTTTAAAGTAATTGTTTAGTATAAGTATTTCTAATATATAACTGAACCACCCCCGAACACAAGCACTGCTTCTTCGGGGGGTGTATCAACTTTTGTATATATTTTTCGTGTACTTTGGAATAATAAATTGTAATTGTAATTGTAATATATTATAGGCAGTTAAAACGTATTATTTTCGACTTTTTTGCATGCTGCGCCTTTTCGTCTCTAAGAAATAAAAATGTTATTATATTAACAATATAATCTTAACAATGTCTCTTGTTTCCAAGGAAACGTATAGGTTTATATGCAAAAGGCAGTTAAAATGTTTTGTTTTCGACTTTTTTGCATCCTGCGCCTTTTCGTCTCCAAGAAGTAAAAATGTTATTACATCAACATTATAATCATAAGAATGTCTTTCCTTTCCAAGGAAACGTATAGGATTATATGCTAAAGGCAGTTAAAACGTTTCATTTTGAGTTTTTTGCATCCTGCGCCGTTTCGACTCCAAGAAATAAAAATGTTATTATGTCAGCAATATAATCTTAACAATGTCTTTCGTTTCCCATGAATTGTGCAAGGTAAACGGAGTATGCAGTTGAAACCTCTTTTTTAGACTTTTTTGCATCCTGCGCCTTTTCGTCTCCAAGAAATAAAAATCTTATTATATTAACAATATAATCTTAACCATGTCTTTCGTTTCCAAGGAATGTATATGTTTATATATTATAGGCAGTTAAAACGTATTATTTTCGACTTTTTTGCATCCTGCGCCTTTTCGTCTCCAAGAAATAAAAATGTTATTTTATCAACAATATAATCTTAACAATGTCTTTCGTATCCAAGGAAACGTATAGGTTTATACGCTAAAGGCAATTAAAATGTTTTGTTTTCGACTTTTTTGCATCCTTCGCCTTTTCGTCTCCAAGAAATAAAAATGTCATTATATCAACAATTTTATCTTAACGATGTCTTTCGTTTCCAAGGATTTGTGCAAGCTAAACGCAGTAGGCAGTACAAAACTTTTTTTCGACTTTTTTGCATCCCTGCGCCTTTTCGTCTCTAAGAAATAAAAATGTTATTATATTAAAAATATAATCTTAACAATGTCTTTCGTTTCCAAGGAATTGTGCAAGCTAAACGGATTAGGCAGTTGAAACCTTTTTATTTTTTGACGGTTTTGCATCCTGCGCCTTTTCGTCTCCAAGAAATAAAAATCTTATTATATTAACAATATAATCTTCACCATGTCTTTCGTTTCCAAGGAATGTATATGTTTATATATTATAGGCAGTTAAAACGTATTATTTTCGACTTTTTGCATCCTGCGCCTTTTCGTCTCTAGGAAATAAAAATGTTATTATATTAACAATATAATCTTAACAATGTCTTTTGTTTCCAAGGAAACGTATAGGTTTATATGCAAAAGGCAGTTAAAATGTTTTGTTTTCGACTTTTTTGCATCCTGCGCCTTTTCGTCTCCAAGAAGTAAAAATGTTATTACATCAACATTATAATCATAAGAATGTCTTTCCTTTCCAAGGAAACGTATAGGATTATATGCTAAAGGCAGTTAAAACGTTTCATTTTGAGTTTTTTGCATCCTGCGCCGTTTCGACTCCAAGAAATAAAAATGTTATTATGTCAGCAATATAATATTAACAATGTCTTTCGTTTCCCAGGAGTTGTGCAAGGTAAACGGAGTGTGCAGTTGAAACCTCTTTTTTAGACTTTTTTGCATCCTGCGACTTTTCGTCTCCAAGAAATAAAAATCTTATTATATTAACAATATAATCTTAACCATGTCTTTCGTTTCCAAGGAATGTATATGTTTATATATTATAGGCAGTTAAAACGTATTATTTTCGACTTTTTTGCATCCTGCGCCTTTTCGTCTCCAAGAAATAAAAATGTTATTTTATCAACAATATAATCTTAACAATGTCTTTCGTATCCAAGGAAACGTATAGGTTTATATGCTAAAGGCAGTTAAAATGTTTTGTTTTCGACTTTTTTGCATCCTTCGCCTTTTCGTCTCCAAGAAATAAAAATGTCATTATATCAACAATTTTATCTTAACAATGTCTTTCGTTTCCAAGGAAATGTGCAAGCTAAACGCAGTAGGCAGTTCAAAACTTTTTTTCGACTTTTTTGCATCCCTGCGCCTTTTCGTCTCTAAGAAATAAAAATGTTATTATATTAAAAATATAATCTTAACAATATAATTGCAATGTCTCCAAGAAATAAAAATGTCATTATATCAACAATATAATCTTAACAATGTCTTTCGTTTCCAAGGAATTGTGCAAGGTAAACGGAGTATGCAGTTGAAACCTTTTTTTTAGACTTTTTTGCATCTTGCGCCGTTTCGTCTCCCAGAAATAAAAATGTTATTATATTAACAATATAATCTTAACAATGTATTTCGTTTCTAAGGAAATGTGGAAGCTAAACAGAGTAGGCAGTTGAAACCTTTTTTTTTTCTAGACTTTTTTGCATTCTGTGCCTTTTCGTCTGCAAGAAATGAAAATTTTATTATAATAACAATATAATCTTAACAACGTCTTTCATTTCCAAGGAAATGTGCAATCAATATGGAGTAGGCAGTTGAAACCTTTCTTTTTTCGACTTTTTTGGATCCCTGCGCCTTTTCGTCTCTAAGAAATAAAATTGTTATTATATTAACAATATAATCTTAACAATGTCTTTCGTTTCCAAGGATATGCGCAAGCTAAACGGAATACGCAGTTGAAACCTTTCTTTAGACTTTTTTGCATCCTGCGCCTATTCGTCTCCAAGAAATAAAAATGTTATTATATCAACAATATAATCTTAACAATGTCTTTCTTTTCCAAGGAAACGTAAAGGTTTATATCCTAAAGGCAGTTGAAACGTTTTATTTTCGAGCTTTTTGCATTCTGCGCCGTTTCGTCTCCCACAAATAAAAATGTTATTATATTAACAATATAATCTTAACAATGTCTTTCGTTTCTAAGGAAAAGTATAGGTTTATATGCTAAAGGCATTTAAAACGATTTATTTTTGACTTTTTTGGCATCCTGCGCCGTTTCATCTCCAAGAAATAAAAATGTCATTATATCAAAAATATAATCCTAACAATGCCTTTCGTTTCCATGGAAATGTGCAAGCTAAACGCAGTAGGCAGTTCAAACCATTTTTTCGACTTTTTTGCATCCCTGCGTCTTTTCGTCTCTAAGAAATAAAAATGTTATTATATTAAAAATATAATCTTAACAATATAATTGCAATGTCTCCAAGAAATAAAAATGTCATTATATCAACAATATAATCTTAACAATGTCTTTCGTTTCCAAGGAATTGTGCAAGGTAAACGTAGTATGCAGTTGAAACCTTTTTTTTAGACTTTTTTGCATCCTGCGCTTTTTCGTCTCCAAGAAATAAAAATGTTATTATATCAACAATATAATCTTAACCATGTCTTTCCTTTCCAAGGAAATGTATATGTTTATATGTTAAAGGCAGTTAAAACGTATTATTTTCGACTTTTTTGCATCATACGCCTTTTCGTTTCCAAGAAATAAAAATGTTATTATAATAACAATATAATCTTAACAATGCCGTTCGTTTCCAAGGAAATGTGCAAGCTAAATGGAGTAGGCAGTTGAAACCTTTTTTTTTATACTTTTTTGCATCCTGCGCCTTTTCTTCTCCAAGACATTAAAATGTTATTTTATCAACAATTTAATCTTAACAATGTCTTTCGTATCCAAGGAAACGTATAGGTATATATGCTAAAGGCAGTTAAAACGATTTGTTTTTTACTTCTTTTGCATCCTGCGCCTATTCGTCTCCAAGAAATAAAAATGTTATTATATGAGCAATTTCATCTTAACAATGTCTTTGTTTTCCAAGGAAACGTATAGGTTTATATGCTAAAGGCAGTTGAAACGTTTTATTTTCGAGTTTATTGCATTCTGCGCCGTTTCGTCTCCCAGAAATAAAAATGTTATAATATTAACAATATAATGTTAACAATGTCTTTCGTTTCTAAGGTAAAGTATAGGTTTATATGCTACAGGCATTTAAAACGATTTATTTTTGACTTTTTTGGCATCCTGCGCCGTTTCGTCTCCAAGAAATAAAAATGTCATTATATCAACAATATAATCTTCACAATGTCTTTAGTTTCCAAGGAATTGTGCAAGCTAAACGGATTAGGCAGTTGAAACCTTTTTATTTTTTGACGGTTTTGCATCCTGCGCCTTTTCGTCTCTAAGAAATAAAAATGTTATTATATTAAAAATATAATCTTAACAATATAATAGCAATGTCTCCAACAAATAAAAATGTCATTATATCAACAATATAATCTTAACAATGTCTTTCGTTTCCAACTAATTGTGCAAGGTAAACTGAGTATGCAGTTGAAACCTCTTTTTTAGACTTTTTTGCATCCTGCGCCTTTTCGTCTCTAAGAAATAAAAATGTTATTATATTAAAAATATAATCTTAACAATATAATAGCAATGTCTCCAAGAAATAAAAATGTCATTATATCAACAATATAATCTTAACAATGTGTTTCGTTTCCATGGAAATGTGCAAGCTAAACGCAGTAGGAAGTTCAAACCTTTTTTTCGACTTTTTAGCATCCCTGCGTCTTTTCGTCTCTAAGAAATAAAAATCTTATTATATTAACAATATAATCTTAACCATGTCTTTCGTTTCCAAGGAAACGTATATGTTTATATGTTAAAGGCAGTTAAAACGTATTATTTTCGACTTTTTTGCATCATGCGCCTTTTCGTTTCCAAGAAATAAAAATGTTATTATAATAACAATATAATCTTAAAATGCCGTTCGTTTCCAAGGAAATGTGCAAGCTAAATGGAGTAGGCAGTTGAAACCTTTTTTTTAGACTTTTTTGCATCTTGCGCCTTTTCGTCTCCCAGAAATAAAAATGTTATTATATCAGCAATATAATCTTAACAATGTTTTTCTTGTGCAAGGAAACGTATAGAATTATATGCTAAAGGCATTTAAAACGATTCATTTTCGAGTTTTTTGCATCCTGCGCCGTTTCGTCTCCAAGAAATAAAAATGTCATTATATCAACAATGTAATCTTAACAATGTCTTTCGTTTCCAAGGAATTGTGCAAGGTAAACTGAGTATGCAGTTGAAACCTCTTTTTTAGACTTTTTTGCATCCTGCGCCTTTTCGTCTCCTAGAAATAAAAATGTCATTATATCAACAATATAATCTTAACAATGTCTTTCTTTTCCAAGGAAACGTATAGGTTTATATGCTAAAGGCAGATAAAACGTTTTATTTTCGAGTTTTTTGCATTCTGCGCCGTTTCGTCTCCCAGAAATAAAAATGTTATTATATTAACAATATAATCTTAACAATGTCTTTCGTTTCCAAGGAATATTGCAAGCTAAACGGATTAGGCAGTTGAAACCTTTTTATTTTTTGACGGTTTTGAATCCTGCGCCTTTTCGTCTCCAAGAAATAAAAATCTTATTATATTAACAATATAATCTTAACCATGTCTTTCGTTTCCAAGGAATCTATATGTTTATATATTATAGGCAGTTAAAACGTATTTTTTCGACTTTTTTGCATCCTGCGCCTTTTCGACTCCAAGAAATAAAAATGTCATTTTATCAACAATATAATCTTAACAATGTCTTTCGTATCCAAGGAAACGTATAGGTTTATATGCTAAAGGCAGTTAAAACGATTTGTTTTTTACTTCGTTTGCATCCTGCGCCTATTCGTCTCCAAGAAATAAAAATGTTATTATATGAGCAATTTTATCTTAACAATGTCTTTTGTTTCCAAGGAAACGGATAGATTTATATGGAAAAGGCAGTTAAAATGTTTTGTTTTCGACTTTTTTGCATCCTTCGCCTTTTCGTCTCCAAGAAATAAAAATGTTATTATATCAACAGTATAATCATAAGAATGTCTTTCCTTTCCAAGGAAACGTATAGGATTATATGCTAAAGGCAGTTAAAACGTTTCATTTTCGAGTTTTTGGCATCCTGCGCCGTTTCGTCTCCAAGAAATAAAAATGTCATTATATCAACAATATTATCTTAACAATGTCTTTCGTTTCCAAGGAAATGTGCAAGCTAAACGCAGTAGGCAGTTCAAACCTTTTTTTCGACTTTTTTGCATCCCTGCGTCTTTTCGTCTCTAAGAAATAAAGTTGTTAATATATTAACAATATAATCTTAACAATGTCTTTCGTTTCCAAGGATATGCGCAAGCTAAACGGAGTACGCAGTTGAAACCATTTTTTTTAGACTTTTTTGCATCCTGCGCCTATTCGCCTCCTAGAAATAAAAATGTTATTATATCAACAATATAATCTTAACAATGTATTTCTTTTCCAAGGAAACGTATAGGTTTATATGCTAAAGGCAGATAAAACGTTTTATTTTCGAGTTTTTTGCATTCTGCGCCGTTTCGTCTCCCAGAAATAAAATTGTTACTATATTAACAATATAATCTTAACAATGTATTTCGTTTCTAAGGAAATGTGGAAGCTAAACAGAGTAGGCAGTTGAAACCTTTTTTTTTTAGACTTTTTTGCTTCCTGTGCCTTTTCGTCTGCAAGAAATGAAAATTTTATTATTATAACAATATAATCTTAACAACGTCTTTCGTTTCCAAGGAAATGTGCAATCAATATGAAGTAGGCAGTTGAAACCTTTCTTTTTTAAACTTTTTTGCATCCCTGCGCCTTTTCGTCTCTAAGAAATAAAATTGTTAATATATTAACAATATAATCTTAACAATGTCTTTCGTTTCCAAGGGTATGCGCAAGCTAAACGGAGTACGCAGTTGAAACCTTTTTTTTTAGACTTTTTTGCATCCTGCGCCTTTTCGTCTCCAAGAAATAAAAATGTTATTTTATCAACAATATAATCTTAACAATGTCTTTCGTATCCAAGGAAACGTATAGGTTTATATGCTAAAGGCAGTTAAAATGTTTTGTTTTCGACTTTTTTGCATCCTTCGCCTTTTCGTCTCCAAGAAATAAAAATGTCATTATATCAACAATTTTATCTTAACAATGTCTTTCGTTTCCAAGGAAATGTGCAAGCTAAACGCAGTAGGCAGTTCAAAACTTTTTTTCGACTTTTTTGCATCCCTGCGCCTTTTCGTCTCTAAGAAATAAAAATGTTATTATATTAAAAATATAATCTTAACAATATAATTGCAATGTCTCCAAGAAATAAAAATGTCATTATATCAACGATATAATCTTAACAATGTCTTTCGTTTCCAAGGAATTGTGCAAGGTAAACGGAGTATGCAGTTGAAACCTTTTTTTTAGACTTTTTTGCATCTTGCGCCTTTTCGTCTCCCAGAAATAAAAATGTCATTATATCAACAATATAATCTTTACAATGTCTTTCTTTTCCAAGGAAACGTATAAGTTTATATGCTCAAGGCAGATAAAACGTTTTATTTTCGAGTTTTTTGCATTCTACGCCGATTCGTCTCCCAGAAATAAAAATGTTATTATATTAACAATATAATCTTAACAATGTATTTCGTTTCTAAGGAAATGTGGAAGCTAAACAGAGTAGGCAGTTGAAACCTTTTTTTTTTTTAGACTTTTTTGCATTCTGTGCCTTTTCGTCTGCAAGAAATGAAAATTTTATTATAATAACAATATAATCTTAACAACGTCTTTCATTTCCAAGGAAATGTGCAATCAATATGGAGTAGGCAGTTGAAACCTTTCTTTTTTCGACTTTTTTGCATCCCTGCGCCTTTTCGTCTCTAAGAAATAAAATTGTTATTATATTAACAATATAATCTTAACAATGTCTTTCGTTTCCAAGGATATGCGCAAGCTAAACGGAGTACGCAGTTGAAACCTTTCTTTAGACTTTTTTGCATCCTGCGCCTATTCGTCTCCAAGAAATAAAAATGTTATTATATCAACAATATAATCTTAACAATGTCTTTCTTTTCCAAGGAAACGTAAAGGTTTATATCCTAAAGGCAGTTGAAATGTTTTATTTTCGAGCTTTTTGCATTCTGCGCCGTTTCGTCTCCCAGAAATAAAAATGTTATTATATTAACAATATAATCTTAACAATGTCTTTCGTTTCTAAGGAAAAGTATAGGCTTATATGCTAAAGGCATTTAAAACGTTTTATTTTTTACTTTTTTTGGCATCCTGCGCCGTTTCATCTCCAAGAAATAAAAATGTCATTATATCAAAAATATAATCCTAACAATGACTTTCGTTTCCATGGAAATGTGCAAGCTAAACGCAGTAGGCAGTTCAAACCTTTTTTTCGATTTTTTTGCATCTCTGCGTCTTTTCGTCTCTAAGAAATAAAAATGTTATTATATTAAAAATATAATCTTAACAATATAATTGCAATGTCTCCAAGAAATAAAAATGTCATTATATCAACAATATAATCTTAACAATGTCTTTCGTTTCCAGGGAATTGTGCAAGGTAAACGTAGTATGCAGTTGAAACCTTTTTTTTAAACTTTTTTGCATCCTGCGCTTTTTCGTCTCCAAGAAATAAAAATGTTATTATATCAACAATATAATCTTAACCATGTCTTTCGTTTCCAAGGAAATGTATATGTTTATATGTTAAAGGCAGTTAAAACGTATTATTTTCGACTTTTTTGCATCATACGCCTTTTCGTTTCCAAGAAATAAAAATGTTATTATAATAACAATATTATCTTAACAATGCCGTTCGTTTCCAAGGAAATGTGCAAGCTAAATGGAGTAGGCAGTTGAAACCTTTTTTTTTATACTTTTTTGCATCCTGCGCCTTTTCTTCTCCAAGACATTAAAATGTTATTTTATCAACAATATAATCTTAACAATGTTTTTGTATCCAAGGAAACGTATAGGTATATATGCCAAAGGCAGTTAAAACGATTTGTTTTTTACTTCTTTTGCATCCTGCGCCTATTCGTCTCCAAGAAATAAAAATGTTATTATATGAGCAATTTCATCTTAACAATGTCTTTGTTTTCCAAGGAAACGTATAGGTTTATATGCTAAAGGCAGTTGAAACGTTTTATTTTCGAGTTTATTGCATTCTGCGCCGTTTCGTCTCCCAGAAATAAAAATGTTATAATATTAACAATATAATGTTAACAATGTCTTTCGTTTCTAAGGTAAAGTATAGGTTTATATGCTACAGGCATTTAAAACGATTTATTTTTGACTTTTTTGGCATCCTGCGCCGTTTCGTCTCCAAGAAATAAAAATGTCATTATATCAACAATATAATCTTCACAATGTCTTTAGTTTCCAAGGAATTGTGCAAGCTAAACGGATTAGGCAGTTGAAACCTTTTTATTTTTTGACGGTTTTGCATCCTGCGCCTTTTCGTCTCTAAGAAATAAAAATGTTATTATATTAAAAATATAATCTTAACAATATAATAGCAATGTCTCCAACAAATAAAAATGTCATTATATCAACAATATAATCTTAACAATGTCTTTCGTTTCCAAGGAATTGTGCAAGGTAAACTGAGTATGCAGTTGAAACCTCTTTTTTAGACTTTTTTGCATCCTGCGCCTTTTCGTCTCTAAGAAATAAAAATGTTATTATATTAAAAAAATAATCTTAACAATATAATAGCAATGTCTCCAAGAAATAAAAATGTCATTATATCAACAATATAATCTTAACAATGTGTTTCGTTTCCAAGGAATTGTGCAAGGTAAACTGAGTATGCAGTTGAAACCTCTTTTTTAGACTTTTTTGCATCCTGCGCCTTTTCGTCTCCTAGAAATAAAAATGTCATTATATCAACAATATAATCTTAACAATGTCTTTTTTTTCCAAGGAAACGTATAGGTTTATATGCTAAAGGCAGATAAAACGTTTTATTTTCGAGTTTTTTGCATTCTGCGCCGTTTCGTCTCCCAGAAATAAAAATGTTATTATATTAACAATATAATCTTAACAATGTCTTTCGTTTCCAAGGAATATTGCAAGCTAAACGGATTAGGCAGTTGAAACCTTTTTATTTTTTGACGGTTTTGCATCCTGCGCCTTTTCGTCTCTAAGAAATAAAAATCTTATTATATTAACAATATAATCTTAACCATGTCTTTCGTTTCCAAGGAATCTATATGTTTATATATTATAGGCAGTTAAAACGTATTTTTTCGACTTTTTTGCATCCTGCGCCTTTTCGACTCCAAGAAATAAAAATGTCATTTTATCAACAATATAATCTTAACAATGTCTTTCGTATCCAAGGAAACGTATAGGTTTATATGCTAAAGGCAGTTAAAACGATTTGTTTTTTACTTCGTTTGCATCCTGCGCCTATTCGTCTCCAAGAAATAAAAATGTTATTATATGAGCAATTTTATCTTAACAATGTCTTTTGTTTCCAAGGAAACGGATAGATTTATATGGAAAAGGCAGTTAAAATGTTTTGTTTTCGACTTTTTTGCATCCTTCGCCTTTTCGTCTCCAAGAAATAAAAATGTTATTATATCAACAGTATAATCATAAGAATGTCTTTCCTTTCCAAGGAAACGTATAGGATTATATGCTAAAGGCAGTTAAAACGTTTCATTTTCGAGTTTTTGGCATCCTGCGCCGTTTCGTCTCCAAGAAATAAAAATGTCATTATATCAACAATATTATCTTAACAATGTCTTTCGTTTCCAAGGAAATGTGCAAGCTAAACGCAGTAGGCAGTTCAAACCTTTTTTTCGACTTTTTTGCATCCCTGCGTCTTTTCGTCTCTAAGAAATAAAGTTGTTAATATATTAACAATATAATCTTAACAATGTCTTTCGTTTCCAAGGATATGCGCAAGCTAAACGGAGTACGCAGTTGAAACCATTTTTTTTAGACTTTTTTGCATCCTGCGCCTATTCGCCTCCTAGAAATAAAAATGTTATTATATCAACAATATAATCTTAACAATGTATTTATTTTCCAAGGAAACGTATAGGTTTATATGCTAAAGGCAGATAAAACGTTTTATTTTCGAGTTTTTTGCATTCTGCGCCGTTTCGTCTCCCAGAAATAACATTGTTACTATATTAACAATATAATCTTAACAATGTATTTCGTTTCTAAGGAAATGTGGAAGCTAAACAGAGTAGGCAGTTGAAACCTTTTTTTTTTTTAGACTTTTTTGCTTCCTGTGCCTTTTCGTCTGCAAGAAATGAAAATTTTATTATTATAACAATATAATCTTAACAACGTCTTTCGTTTCCAAGGAAATGTGCAATCAATATGAAGTAGGCAGTTGAAACCTTTCTTTTTTAAACTTTTTTGCATCCCTGCGCCTTTTCGTCTCTAAGAAATAAAATTGTTAATATATTAACAATATAATCTTAACAATGTCTTTCGTTTCCAAGGATATGCGCAAGCTAAACGGAGTACGCAGTTGAAACCTTTTTTTTTAGACTTTTTTGCATCCTGCGCCTTTTCGTCTCCAAGAAATAAAAATGTTATTTTATCAACAATATAATCTTAACAATGTCTTTCGTATCCAAGGAAACGTATAGGTTTATATGCTAAAGGCAGTTAAAATGTTTTGTTTTCGACTTTTTTGCATCCTTCGCCTTTTCGTCTCCAAGAAATAAAAATGTCATTATATCAACAATTTTATCTTAACAATGTCTTTCGTTTCCAAGGAAATGTGCAAGCTAAACGCAGTAGGCAGTTCAAAACTTTTTTTCGACTTTTTTGCATCCCTGCGCCTTTTCGTCTCTAAGAAATAAAAATGTTATTATATTAAAAATATAATCTTAACAATATAATTGCAATGTCTCCAAGAAATAAAAATGTCATTATATCAACGATATAATCTTAACAATGTCTTTCGTTTCCAAGGAATTGTGCAAGGTAAACGGAGTATGCAGTTGAAACCTTTTTTTTAGACTTTTTTGCATCTTGCGCCTTTTCGTCTCCCAGAAATAAAAATGTCATTATATCAACAATATAATCTTTACAATGTCTTTCTTTTCCAAGGAAACGTATAAGTTTATATGCTCAAGGCAGATAAAACGTTTTATTTTCGAGTTTTTTGCATTCTACGCCGTTTCGTCTCCCAGAAATAAAAATGTTATTATATTAACAATATAATCTTAACAATGTATTTCGTTTCTAAGGAAATATGGAAGCTAAACAGAGTAGGCAGTTGAAACCTTTTTTTTTTTTTAGACTTTTTTGCATTCTGTGCCTTTTCGTCTGCAAGAAATGAAAATTTTATTATAATAACAATATAATCTTAACAACGTCTTTCATTTCCAAGGAAATGTGCAATCAATATGGAGTAGGCAGTTGAAACCTTTCTTTTTTCGACTTTTTTGCATCCCTGCGCCTTTTCGTCTCTAAGAAATAAAATTGTTATTATATTAACAATATAATCTTAACAATGTCTTTCGTTTCCAAGGATATGCGCAAGCTAAACGGAGTACGCAGTTGAAACCTTTCTTTAGACTTTTTTGCATCCTGCGCCTATTCGTCTCCAAGAAATAAAAATGTTATTATATCAACAATATAATCTTAACAATGTCTTTCTTTTCCAAGGAAACGTAAAGGTTTATATCCTAAAGGCAGTTGAAATGTTTTATTTTCGAGCTTTTTGCATTCTGCGCCGTTTCGTCTCCCAGAAATAAAAATGTTATTATATTAACAATATAATCTTAACAATGTCTTTCGTTTCTAAGGAAAAGTATAGGTTTATATGCTAAAGGCATTTAAAACGTTTTATTTTTTACTTTTTTGGCATCCTGCGCCGTTTCATCTCCAAGAAATAAAAATGTCATTATATCAAAAATATAATCCTAACAATGACTTTCGTTTCCATGGAAATGTGCAAGCTAAACGCAGTAGGCAGTTCAAACCTTTTTTTCGATTTTTTTGCATCCCTGCGTCTTTTCGTCTCTAAGAAATAAAAATGTTAATATATTAAAAATATAATCTTAACAATATAATTGCAATGTCTCCAAGAAATAAAAATGTTATTATATCAACAATATAATCTTAACCATGTCTTTCGTTTCCAAGGAAATGTATATGTTTATATGTTAAAGGCAGTTAAAACGTATTATTTTCGACTTTTTTGCATCATACGCCTTTTCGTTTCCAAGAAATAAAAATGTTATTATAATAACAATATTATCTTAACAATGCCGTTCGTTTCCAAGGAAATGTGCAAGCTAAATGGAGTAGGCAGTTGAAACCTTTTTTTTTATACTTTTTTGCATCCTGCGCCTTTTCTTCTCCAAGACATTAAAATGTTATTTTATCAACAATATAATCTTAACAATGTCTTTTGTATCCAAGGAAACGTATAGGTATATATGCTAAAGGCAGTTAAAACGATTTGTTTTTTACTTCTTTTGCATCCTGCGCCTATTCGTCTCCAAGAAATAAAAATGTTATTATATGAGCAATTTCATCTTAACAATGTCTTTGTTTTCCAAGGAAACGTATAGGTTTATATGCTAAAGGCAGTTGAAACGTTTTATTTTCGAGTTTATTGCATTCTGCGCCGTTTCGTCTCCCAGAAATAAAAATGTTATAATATTAACAATATAATGTTAACAATGTCTTTCGTTTCTAAGGTAAAGTATAGGTTTATATGCTACAGGCATTTAAAACGATTTATTTTTGACTTTTTTGGCATCCTGCGCCGTTTCGTCTCCAAGAAATAAAAATGTCATTATATCAACAATATAATCTTCACAATGTCTTTAGTTTCCAAGGAATTGTGCAAGCTAAACGGATTAGGCAGTTGAAACCTTTTTATTTTTTGACGGTTTTGCATCCCTGCGCCTTTTCGTCTCTAAGAAATAAAAATGTTATTATATTAAAAATATAATCTTAACAATATAATAGCAATGTCTCCAACAAATAAAAATGTCATTATATCAACAATATAATCTTAACAATGTCTTTCGTTTCCAAGGAATTGTGCAAGGTAAACTGAGTATGCAGTTGAAACCTCTTTTTTAGACTTTTTTGCATCCTGCGCCTTTTCGTCTCTAAGAAATAAAAATGTTATTATATTAAAAAAATAATCTTAACAATATAATAGCAATGTCTCCAAGAAATAAAAATGTCATTATATCAACAATATAATCTTAACAATGTGTTTCGATTCCAAGGAATTGTGCAAGGTAAACTGAGTATGCAGTTGAAACCTCTTTTTTAGACTTTTTTGCATCCTGCGCCTTTTCGTCTCCTAGAAATAAAAATGTCATTATATCAACAATATAATCTTAACAATGTCTTTTTTTTCCAAGGAAACGTATAGGTTTATATGCTAAAGGCAGATAAAACGTTTTATTTTCGAGTTTTTTGCATTCTGCGCCGTTTCGTCTCCCAGAAATTTAAATGTTATTATATTAACAATATAATCTTAACAATGTCTTTCGTTTCCAAGGAATATTGCAAGCTAAACGGATTAGGCAGTTGAAACCTTTTTATTTTTTGACGGTTTTGCATCCTGCGCCTTTTCGTCTCTAAGAAATAAAAATCTTATTATATTAACAATATAATCTTAACCATGTCTTTCGTTTCCAAGGAATCTATATGTTTATATATTATAGGCAGTTAAAACGTATTTTTTCGACTTTTTTGCATCCTGCGCCTTTTCGACTCCAAGAAATAAAAATGTCATTTTATCAACAATATAATCTTAACAATGTCTTTCGTATCCAAGGAAACGTATAGGTTTATATGCTAAAGGCAGTTAAAACGATTTGTTTTTTACTTCGTTTGCATCCTGCGCCTATTCGTCTCCAAGAAATAAAAATGTTATTATATGAGCAATTTTATCTTAACAATATCTTTTGTTCCCAAGGAAACGGATAGGTTTATATGGAAAAGGCAGTTAAAATGTTTTGTTTTCGACTTTTTTTCATCCTTCGCCTTTTCGTCTCCAAGAAATAAAAATGTTATTATATCAACAGTATAATCATAAGAATGTCTTTCCTTTCCAAGGAAACGTATAGGATTATATGCTAAAGGCAGTTAAAAGGTTTCATTTTCGAGTTTTTGGCATCCTGCGCCGTTTCGTCTCCAAGAAATAAAAATGTCATTATATCAACAATATTATCTTAACAATGTCTTTCGTTTCCAATGAAATGTGCAAGCTAAATGGAGTAGGCAGTTGAAACCTTTTTTTTAGACTTTTTTGCATCCTGCGCCTTTTCGTCTCCAAGATATAAAAATGTCATTATATCAACAATATAATCTTAACAATGTCTTTCGTTTCCATGGAAATGTGCAAGCTAAACGCAGTAGGCAGTTCAAACCTTTTTTTCGACTTTTTTGCATCCCTGCGTCTTTTCGTCTCTAAGAAATAAAATTGTTAATATATTAACAATATAATCTTAACAATGTCTTTCGTTTCCAAGGATATGCGCAAGCTAAACGGAGTACGCAGTTGAAACCATTTTTTTAGACTTTTTTGCATCCTGCGCCTATTCGCCTCCTAGAAATAAAAATGTTATTATATCAACAATAAATTCTTAACAATGTCTTTCTTTTCCAAGGAAACGTATAGGTTTATATGCTAAAGGCAGATAAAAAGTTTTATTTTCGAGTTTTTTGCATTCTGCGCCGTTTCGTCTCCCAGAAATAAAATTGTTACTATATTAACAATATAATCTTAACAATGTATTTCGTTTCTAAGGAAATGTGGAAGCTAAACAGATTAGGCAGTTGAAACCTTTTTTTTTTTTAGACTTTTTTGCTTCCTGTGCCCTTTCGTCTGCAAGAAATGAAAATTTTATTATAATAACAATATAATCTTAACAACGTCTTTCGTTTCCAAGGAAATGTGCAATCAATATGAAGTAGGCAGTTGAAACCTTTCGTTTTTAAACTTTTTTGCATCCCTGCGCCTTTTCGTCTCTAAGAAATAAAATTGTTAATATATTAACAATATAATCTTAACAATGTCTTTCGTTTCCAAGGATATGCGCAAGCTAAACGGAGTACGCAGTTGAAACCTTTTTTTTTAGACTTTTTTGCATCCTGCGCCTATTCGCCTCCTAGAAATAAAAATGTTATTATATCAACAATATAATCTTAACAATGTCTTTCTTTTCCAAGGAAACGTATAGGTTTATATCCTAAAGGCAGTTGAAACGTTTTATTTTCGAATTTTTTGCATCCCTGCGTCTTTTCGTCTCTAAGAAATAAAAATCTTATTATATTAACAATATAATCTTAACCATGTCTTTCGTTTCCAAGGAAATGTATATGTTTATATGTAAAAGGCAGTTAAAACGTATTATTTTCGACTATTTTGCATCATGCGCCTTTTCGTTTCCAAGAAATAAAAATGTTATTATAATAACAATATAATCTTAACAATGCCGTTCGTTTCCAAGGAAATGTGCAAGCTAAATGGAGTAGGCAGTTGAAACCTTTTTTTTTTAGACTTTTTTGCATCCTGCGCCTTTTCGTCTCCAAGATATAAAAATGTCATTATATCAACAATATAATCTTAACAATGTCTTTCGTTTCCATGGAAATGTGCAAGCTAAACGCTGTAGGCAGTTCAAACATTTTTTTCGACCTTTTTGCATCCCTGCGTCTTTTCGTCTCCCAGAAATAAAAAATTTATTATATTAACAATATAATCTTAACAATGTCTTTCGTTTCTAAGGAAAAGGATAGGTTTATATGCTAAAGGCATTTAAAACGATTTATTTTTGACTTTTTTGGCATCCTGCGCCATTTCGTCTCCAAGAAATAAAAATGTCATTATATCAACAATATAATCTTAACAATGTCTTTCGATCCCAAGGAATTGTGCAAGGTAAGCGGAGTATGCAGTTGAAACCTTTTTTTTACACTCTTTTTGCATCCTGCGCCTTTTCGTCTCCTAGAAATAAAAATGTCATTATATCAACAATATAATCTTAACAATGTCTTTCTTTCTCAAGGAAACGTATAGGTTTATATGCTAAAGGCAGATAAAACGATTTATTTTCGAGTTTTTTGCATTCTGCGCCGTTTCGTCTCCCAGAAATAAAAATGTTATTATATTAACAATATAATCTTAACAATGTCTTTCGTTTCTAAGGAAATGTGAAAGCTAAACAAACTAGGCAGTTGAAACCTTTTTTTAAAGACTTTTTTGCATCCTGTGCCTTTTCGTCTCTAAGAAATGAAAATTTTATTATAATAACAATATAATCTTAACAACGTCTTTCGTTTCCAAGGAAATGTGCAATCAATACGGAGTAGGCAGTTGAAACCTTTCTTTTTTCGACTTTTTTGCATCCCTGCGCCTTTTAGTCTCTAAGAAATAAAAATGTTATTATATTAACAATATAATATTAACAATGTCTTTCGTTTCCAAGGATATGTGCAAGCTAAACGGAGTACGCAGTTGAAACCTTTTTTTAGACTTTTTTGCATCCTGCGCCTATTCGTCTCAAAGAAATAAAAATGTTATTATATCAACAATATAATCTTAAACAATGTCTTTCTTTTCCAAGGAAACGTATTGGTTTATATGCTAAAGGCAGCTGAAACGTTTTATTTTCGAGTTTTTTGCATTCTGCACCGTTTCCTCTCCCAGAAATAAAAATGTTATTATATTAACAATATAATCTTAACAATGCCTTTCGTTTCCAAGGAAACGTATAGGTTTATATGCAAAAGGCAGTTAAAATGTTTTATTTTCGACTTTTTTGCATCCTGCGCCTTTTCGTCTCCAAGAAGAAAAAATGTTATTATATCAACAGTATAATCATAAGAATGTCTTTCCTTTCCAAGGAAACGTATAGGATTATATGCTAAAGGCAGTTAAAACGTCTCATTTTGAGTTTTTTGCATCCTGCGCCGTTTCGACTCCAAGAAATAAAAATGTTATTATGTCAACAATATAATCTTAACAATGTCTTTCTTTTCCAAGGAAATGTGCAAGCTAGACGCAGTAGACAGTTCAAACCTTTTTTTTCGACTTTTTTGCATCCCTGCGCCTTTTCGTCTCTAAGAAATAAAAATGTTATTATATTAAAAATATAATCTTAACAATGTCTTTCGTTTCCAAGGAATTGTGCAAGCTAAACGGATTAGGCAGTTGAAACCTTTTTATTTTTTGACGGTTTTGCATCCTGCGCCTTTTCGTCTCCAAGAAATAAAAATCTTATTATATTAACAATATAATCTTAACCATGTCTTTCGTTTCCAAGGAATGTTTATGTTTATATATTATAGGCAGTTAAAATGTTTTATTTTCGACTTTTTTGCATCATGCGCCTTTTCGTTTCCAAGAAATTGAAATGTTATTATTATAACAATATAATCTTAACAATGCCGTTCGTTTCCAAGGAAATGTGCAAGCTAAATGGAGTAGGCAGTTGAAACCTTTTTGTTAGACTTTTTTGCATCCTGCGCCTTTTCGTCTCCAAGATATAAAAATGTTATTTTATCAACAATATAATCTTAAAAATGTCTTACGTATCCAAGGAAACGTATAGGTATATATGCTAAAGGCAGTTAAAACGATTTGTTTTTTACTTCTTTTGCATCCTGCGCTTATTCGTCTCCAAGAAATAAAAATGTTATTATATGAGCAATTTCATCTTAACAATGTCTTTGTTTTCCAAGGAAACGTATAGGTTTATATGCTAAAGGCAGTTGAAACGTTTTATTTTCGAGTTAATTGCATTCTGCGTCGTTTCGTCTCCCAGAAATAAAAATGTTATTATATTAACAATATAATCTTAACAATGTCTTTCGTTTCTAAGGAAAAGTATATTTTTATATGCTAAAGGCATTTAAAGCGATTTATTTTTGACTTTTTGGCATCCTGCGCCGTTTCGTCTCCAAGAAATAAAAATGTCATTATATCAACAATATAATCTTAACAATGTCTTTCGTTTCGAAGGAAATGTGCAAGCTAAACGTAGTAGGCAGTACAAACCTTTTTTTCGACTTTTTTGCATCCTGCGCCTTTTCGTCTCCTAGAAATAAAAATGTCATTATATCAACAATATAATCTTAACAATGTCTTTCTTTTCCAAGGAAACGTATAGGTTTATATGCTAAAGGCAGATAAAACGTTTTATTTTCGAGTTTTTTGCATTCTGCGCCGTTTCGTCTCCCAGAAATAAAAATGTTATTATATTAACAATATAATCTTAACAATGTCTTTCGTTTCTAAGGAAATGTGGAAGCTAAAAAGAGTAGGCAGTTGAAACCTTTTTTTTTTAGACTTTTTTGCATTCTGTGCCTTTTCGTCTGCAAGAAATTAAAATTTTATTATAATAACAATATAATCTTAACAACGTCTTTCGTGTCCATTGAAATGTACAATCAATACGGAGTAGGCAGTTGAAACCTTTCTTTTTTCGACTTTTTTGCAACCCTGCGCCTTTTCGTCTCTAAGAAATAAAAATGTTATTATATTAACAATATAATCTTAACAATGTCTTTCGTTTCCAAGGATATGTGCAAGCTAAACGGAGTACGCAGTTGAAACCTTTTTTTTAGACTTTTTTGCATCCTGCGCCTATTCGTCTCCAAGAAATAAAAATTTTATTATATCAACAATATAATCTTAACAATGTCTTTCGTTTCTAAGGAAATGTATAGGTTTATATGCTAAAGGCATTTAAAAAGATTTATTTTTGACTTTTTTTGCATCCTGCGACTTTTTGTCTCCAAGAAATAAAAATGTTATTATATGAACAATTTCATCTCAACAATGTCTTTCGTTTCCAAGGAAACGTATAGGTTTATATGGAAAAGGCAGTTAAAATGTTTTGTTTTCGACTTTTTAACATCCTTCGCCTTTTCGTCTCCAAGAAATAAAAATGTTATTATATCAACAGTATAATCATAAGAATGTCTTTCCTTTCCAAGGAAACGTTAACGCAGTTAAAACGTTTCGTTTTCGAGTTTTTGGCATCCTGCGCCGTTTCGTCTCCAAGAAATAAAAATGTCATTTTATCAACAATATAATCTTAACAATGTCTTTCGTTTCCAAGGAAATGTGCAAGCTAAACGCAGTAGGCAGTTCAAACCTTTTTTTCGACTTTTTTGCATCACTGCGCCTTTTCGTCCTAAGAAATAAAAATGTTATTATATTAAAAATATAATCTTAACAATATAATTGCAATGTCTCCAAGAAATAAAAATGTCATTATATCAACAATATAATCTTAACAATGTCTTTCGTTTCCAAGGAATTGTGCAAGGTAAAAGGAGTATGCAGTTGAAACCTTTTTTTTTAGACTTTTTTGCATCTTGCGCCTTTTCGTCTCCCAGAAATAAAAATGTCATTATATCAACAATATAATCTTTACAATGTCTTTCTTTTCCAAGGAAACGTATAAGTTTATATGCTCAAGGCAGATAAAACGTTTTATTTTCGAGTTTTTTGCATTCTGCGCCGTTTCGTCTCCCAGAAATAAAAATGTTATTATATTAACAATATAATCTTAACAATGTATTTCGTTTCTAAGGAAATGTGGAAGCTAAACAGAGTAGGCAGTTGAAACCTTTTTTTTTAGACTTTTTTGCATTCTGTGCCTTTTCGTCTGCAAGAAATGAAAATTTTATTATAATAACAATATAATCTTAACAACGTCTTTCATTTCCAAGGAAATGTGCAATCAATACGGAGTAGGCAGTTGAAACCTTTCTTTTTTCGACTTTTTTGCATCCCTGCGCCTTTTAGTCTCTAAGAAATAAAAATGTTATTATATTAACAATATAATCTTAACAATGTCTTTCGTTTCCAAGGATATGTGCAAGCTAAACGGAGTACGCAGTTGAAACCTTTTTTTAGACTTTTTTGCATCCTGCGCCTATTCGTCTCCAAGAAATAAAAATGTTATTATATCAACAATATAATCTTAAACAATGTCTTTCTTTTCCAAGGAAACGTATAGGTTTATATGCTAAAGGCAGCTGAAACGTTTTATTTTCGAGTTTTTTGCATTCTGCACCGTTTCCTCTCCCAGAAATAAAAATGTTATTATATTAACAATATAATCTTAACAATGTCTTTCGTTTCTAAGGAAATGTATAGGTTTATATGCTAAAGGCATTTAAAACGATTTATTTTTTACTTTTTTTGCATCCTGCGACTTTTCGTCTCCAAATAATAAAAATGTTATTATATGAACAATTTCATCTTAACAATGCCTTTCGTTTCCAAGGAAACGTATAGGTTTATATGCAAAA
Organism: Ectobius pallidus; assembly: GCA_964059195.1. Lineage (NCBI taxonomy): Eukaryota > Metazoa > Arthropoda > Insecta > Blattodea > Ectobiidae > Ectobius > Ectobius pallidus. The sequence continues at coordinate 148,204 of CAXKWD010000091.1, read as the reverse complement.
GGCAGTTAAAATGTTTTATTTTCGACTTTTTTGCATCCTGCGCCTTTTCGTCTCCAAGAAGAAAAAATGTTATTATATCAACAGTATAATCATAAGAATGTCTTTCCTTTCCAAGGAAACGTATAGGATTATATGCTAAAGGCAGTTAAAACGTCTCATTTTGAGTTTTTTGCATCCTGCGCCGTTTCGACTACAAGAAATAAAAATGTTATTATGTCAACAATATAATCTTAACAATGTCTTTCTTTTCCAAGGAAATGTGCAAGCTAGACGCAGTAGACAGTTCAAACCTTTTTTTTCGACTTTTTTGCATCCCTGCGCCTTTTCGTCTCTAAGAAATAAAAATGTTATTATATTAAAAATATAATCTTAACAATGTCTTTCGTTTCCAAGGAATTGTGCAAGCTAAACGGATTAGGCAGTTGAAACCTTTTTATTTTTTGACGGTTTTGCATCCTGCGCCTTTTCGTCTCCAAGAAATAAAAATCTTATTATATTAACAATATAATCTTAACCATGTCTTTCGTTTCCAAGGAATGTTTATGTTTATATATTATAGGCAGTTAAAATGTTTTATTTTCGACTTTTTTGCATCATGCGCCTTTTCGTTTCCAAGAAATTAAAATGTTATTATTATAACAATATAATCTTAACAATGTCTTTCGTTTCCAAGGAATTGTGCAAGGTAAAAGGAGTATGCAGTTGAAACCTTTTTTTTTTAGACTTTTTTGCATTCTGTGCCTTTTCGTCTGCAAGAAATTAAAATTTTATTATAATAACAATATAATCTTAACAACGTCTTTCGTGTCCATTGAAATGTGCAATCAATACGGAGTAGGCAGTTGAAACCTTTCTTTTTTCGACTTTTTTGCAACCCTGCGCCTTTTCGTCTCTAAGAAATAAAAATGTTATTATATTAACAATATAATCTTAACAATGTCTTTCGTTTCCAAGGATATGTGCAAGCTAAACGGAGTACGCAGTTGAAACCTTTTTTTTAGACTTTTTTGCATCCTGCGCCTATTCGTCTCCAAGAAATAAAAATTTTATTATATCAACAATATAATCTTAACAATGTCTTTCGTTTCTAAGGAAATGTATAGGTTTATATGCTAAAGGCATTTAAAAAGATTTATTTTTGACTTTTTTTGCATCCTGCGACTTTTTGTCTCCAAGAAATAAAAATGTTATTATATGAACAATTTCATCTCAACAATGTCTTTCGTTTCCAAGGAAACGTATAGGTTTATATGGAAAAGGCAGTTAAAATGTTTTGTTTTCGACTTTTTAACATCCTTCGCCTTTTCGTCTCCAAGAAATAAAAATGTTATTATATCAACAGTATAATCATAAGAATGTCTTTCCTTTCCAAGGAAACGTTAACGCAGTTAAAACGTTTCGTTTTCGAGTTTTTGGCATCCTGCGCCGTTTCGTCTCCAAGAAATAAAAATGTCATTTTATCAACAATATAATCTTAACAATGTCTTTCGTTTCCAAGGAAATGTGCAAGCTAAACGCAGTAGGCAGTTCAAACCTTTTTTTCGACTTTTTTGCATCACTGCGCCTTTTCGTCCTAAGAAATAAAAATGTTATTATATTAAAAATATAATCTTAACAATATAATTGCAATGTCTCCAAGAAATAAAAATGTCATTATATCAACAATATAATCTTAACAATGTCTTTCGTTTCCAAGGAATTGTGCAAGGTAAAAGGAGTATGCAGTTGAAACCTTTTTTTTAGACTTTTTTGCATCTTGCGCCTTTTCGTCTCCCAGAAATAAAAATGTCATTATATCAACAATATAATCTTTACAATGTCTTTATTTTCCAAGGAAACGTATAAGTTTATATGCTCAAGGCAGATAAAACGTTTTATTTTCGAGTTTTTTGCATTCTGCGCCGTTTCGTCTCCCAGAAATAAAAATGTTATTATATTAACAATATAATCTTACCAATGTATTTCGTTTCTAAGGAAATGTGGAAGCTAAACAGAGTAGGCAGTTGAAACCTTTTTTTTTAGACTTTTTTGCATTCTGTGCCTTTTCGTCTGCAAGAAATGAAAATTTTATTATAATAACAATATAATCTTAACAACGTCTTTCATTTCCAAGGAAATGTGCAATCAATACGGAGTAGGCAGTTGAAACCTTTTTTTTAGACTTTTTTGCATCTTGCGCCTTTTCGTCTCCCAGAAATAAAAATGTCATTATATCAACAATATAATCTTTACAATGTCTTTCTTTTCCAAGGAAACGTATAAGTTTATATGCTCAAGGCAGATAAAACGTTTTATTTTCGAGTTTTTTGCATTCTGCGCCGTTTCGTCTCCCAGAAATAAAAATGTTATTATATTAACAATATAATCTTACCAATGTATTTCGTTTCTAAGGAAATGTGGAAGCTAAACAGAGTAGGCAGTTGAAACCTTTTTTTTTAGACTTTTTTGCATCCTGCGCCTATTCGTCTCCAAGAAATAAGAATGTTATTATATGAGCAATTTCATCTTAACAATGTCTTTCGTTTCCAAGGAAACGTATAGGTTTATATGCAAAAGGCAGTTAAAATGTTTTGTTTTCGACTTTTTTGCATCCTGCGCCTTTTCGTCTCCAAGAAGTAAAAATGTTATTATATCAACAGTATAATCATAAGAATGTCTTTCCTTTCCAAGGAAACGTATAGGATTATATGTTAAAGGCAGTTAAAACGTTTCATTTTCGAGTTTTTGGCATCCTGCGCCGTTTCGTCTCCAAGAAATAAAAATGTCATTATATCAACAATATAATCTTAACAATGTCTTTCGTTTCCAAGGAAATGTGCAAGCTAAACGCAGTAGAAGGTTCAAACCTTTTTTTTCGACTTTTTTGCATCCCTGCGCCTTTTCGTCTCTAAGAAATAAAAATGTTATTATATTAAAAATATAATCTTAACAATGTCTTTCGTTTCCAAGGAATTGTGCAAGCTAAACGGATTAGGCAGTTGAAACCTTTTTATTTTTTGACGGTTTTGCATCCTGCGCCTTTTCGTCTCCAAGAAATAAAAATCTTATTATATTAACAATATAATCTTAACCATGTCTTTCGTTTCCAAGGAATGTATATGTTTATATAGGCTGATGAGTTATTTAAATAATAATAAACTTTTATCTAACAATCAATTCGGTTTTCGTCCTAACCTGTCAACAGATGATGCCATTTTTACGGTCACAACGAAAATCATAAATGAATTAGATAATGGAAACAAATGTTTAGGTATATTTTTAGATTTACAAAAAGCATTTGACACTGTAGACCATAATATTCTTCTGACAAAATTACATGCTCTAGGCATTAGAGGAAATGTTTTAAATTTATTTCGGTCGTACTTAAGTAATAGAACTCAGGCTACAAGAATAGATAATGATCTCAGTGATTTCCGGAAAATAAATATCGGTGTACCGCAGGGTACAGTATTGGGTCCCATATTGTTTTTAATATACATAAATGACCTACTGAAGATTAATTTGAATATATTTAATGGCTCCATTTACTCATATGCTGATGACACCGTTGTAATATTTAGTGGTTCTTCATGGATTGAAACTTACGAAAATTCCAACAAAGGTATAAATCTTGTTAAATCATGGCTGGATTTTAATTTACTTTCCTTAAATGTTAAGAAAACTACGTTAGTTCCTTTCGCTTTAACAGCTACCGGTATGCAACAATTAAAAGTAAGTAAAAATTTAAGCTTAAAAATACACAATTCTGGTTGCTGTATTAATAGCTGCACTTGTCCCTCCTTAAGTGAATCAAATCAAGTGAAATATCTAGGCATCATAATTGATCGACATTTAAGATGGGACAAGTACATTGAATATTTATGCAATAGGCTACGTAAAGTCATTTATAAATTCGTTATTCTCCGTTCATGTTTACCAGCTCATGTTTTACGTACGATTTATTTGGCCCTAATTCATTCTATTCTTCAATATGGCATAATTGGGTGGGGAGGAGTTGCAAAAACGATCCTCAGCCCCTTGCTTTGTCTTCAAAAACGAATCATAAAGATTTGTTTATTTAAGCCTCCTGACTATTCTTCCAAATTATTATTTTCTGAATTTAACGTTTTCACCATAGACCAAATTTACAAGTACGTCATACTGGATTATTTTCATAAACATCGTGACAATTACAAGTCAGAATCTCACGTATATAACACACGAAGGAACCAATTTAATTTATTACTTGAACCAAAAAATGTTACAACTGCTGGAGCTAAGCACTGTTCAAGTTTTGGCCCAAGACTATTCAATTCATTTATTACCAACCATCCTGATCTAAATAGCTTAAACAACAAACAATTTAGGTCTAAAATTAGAAAATTTATATAATTATTACTTCTGTTATCGACTATTACTGTTATAACATTTTTCATATTAAACTTTAAAATTTGGATAGAACCTAATTTCTTTGTTTTTACTAAAATTTGAACAAATAAATTGTTATGTATTATTGTTGTATTGCTTCGTACCTTTGTATTGTAAATAGAACATGTTCTAACCTTTCATACATAACATTTTGTCACACTTCTCCAAATTATGCATTTTTTTAAAGTAATTGTTTAGTATAAGTATTTCTAATATATAACTGAACCACCCCCGAACACAAGCACTGCTTCTTCGGGGGGTGTATCAACTTTTGTATATATTTTTCGTGTACTTTGGAATAATAAATTGTAATTGTAATTGTAATATATTATAGGCAGTTAAAACGTATTATTTTCGACTTTTTTGCATGCTGCGCCTTTTCGTCTCTAAGAAATAAAAATGTTATTATATTAACAATATAATCTTAACAATGTCTCTTGTTTCCAAGGAAACGTATAGGTTTATATGCAAAAGGCAGTTAAAATGTTTTGTTTTCGACTTTTTTGCATCCTGCGCCTTTTCGTCTCCAAGAAGTAAAAATGTTATTACATCAACATTATAATCATAAGAATGTCTTTCCTTTCCAAGGAAACGTATAGGATTATATGCTAAAGGCAGTTAAAACGTTTCATTTTGAGTTTTTTGCATCCTGCGCCGTTTCGACTCCAAGAAATAAAAATGTTATTATGTCAGCAATATAATCTTAACAATGTCTTTCGTTTCCCATGAATTGTGCAAGGTAAACGGAGTATGCAGTTGAAACCTCTTTTTTAGACTTTTTTGCATCCTGCGCCTTTTCGTCTCCAAGAAATAAAAATCTTATTATATTAACAATATAATCTTAACCATGTCTTTCGTTTCCAAGGAATGTATATGTTTATATATTATAGGCAGTTAAAACGTATTATTTTCGACTTTTTTGCATCCTGCGCCTTTTCGTCTCCAAGAAATAAAAATGTTATTTTATCAACAATATAATCTTAACAATGTCTTTCGTATCCAAGGAAACGTATAGGTTTATACGCTAAAGGCAATTAAAATGTTTTGTTTTCGACTTTTTTGCATCCTTCGCCTTTTCGTCTCCAAGAAATAAAAATGTCATTATATCAACAATTTTATCTTAACAATGTCTTTCGTTTCCAAGGATTTGTGCAAGCTAAACGCAGTAGGCAGTACAAAACTTTTTTTCGACTTTTTTGCATCCCTGCGCCTTTTCGTCTCTAAGAAATAAAAATGTTATTATATTAAAAATATAATCTTAACAATGTCTTTCGTTTCCAAGGAATTGTGCAAGCTAAACGGATTAGGCAGTTGAAACCTTTTTATTTTTTGACGGTTTTGCATCCTGCGCCTTTTCGTCTCCAAGAAATAAAAATCTTATTATATTAACAATATAATCTTCACCATGTCTTTCGTTTCCAAGGAATGTATATGTTTATATATTATAGGCAGTTAAAACGTATTATTTTCGACTTTTTGCATCCTGCGCCTTTTCGTCTCTAGGAAATAAAAATGTTATTATATTAACAATATAATCTTAACAATGTCTTTTGTTTCCAAGGAAACGTATAGGTTTATATGCAAAAGGCAGTTAAAATGTTTTGTTTTCGACTTTTTTGCATCCTGCGCCTTTTCGTCTCCAAGAAGTAAAAATGTTATTACATCAACATTATAATCATAAGAATGTCTTTCCTTTCCAAGGAAACGTATAGGATTATATGCTAAAGGCAGTTAAAACGTTTCATTTTGAGTTTTTTGCATCCTGCGCCGTTTCGACTCCAAGAAATAAAAATGTTATTATGTCAGCAATATAATATTAACAATGTCTTTCGTTTCCCAGGAGTTGTGCAAGGTAAACGGAGTGTGCAGTTGAAACCTCTTTTTTAGACTTTTTTGCATCCTGCGACTTTTCGTCTCCAAGAAATAAAAATCTTATTATATTAACAATATAATCTTAACCATGTCTTTCGTTTCCAAGGAATGTATATGTTTATATATTATAGGCAGTTAAAACGTATTATTTTCGACTTTTTTGCATCCTGCGCCTTTTCGTCTCCAAGAAATAAAAATGTTATTTTATCAACAATATAATCTTAACAATGTCTTTCGTATCCAAGGAAACGTATAGGTTTATATGCTAAAGGCAGTTAAAATGTTTTGTTTTCGACTTTTTTGCATCCTTCGCCTTTTCGTCTCCAAGAAATAAAAATGTCATTATATCAACAATTTTATCTTAACAATGTCTTTCGTTTCCAAGGAAATGTGCAAGCTAAACGCAGTAGGCAGTTCAAAACTTTTTTTCGACTTTTTTGCATCCCTGCGCCTTTTCGTCTCTAAGAAATAAAAATGTTATTATATTAAAAATATAATCTTAACAATATAATTGCAATGTCTCCAAGAAATAAAAATGTCATTATATCAACAATATAATCTTAACAATGTCTTTCGTTTCCAAGGAATTGTGCAAGGTAAACGGAGTATGCAGTTGAAACCTTTTTTTAGACTTTTTTGCATCTTGCGCCGTTTCGTCTCCCAGAAATAAAAATGTTATTATATTAACAATATAATCTTAACAATGTATTTCGTTTCTAAGGAAATGTGGAAGCTAAACAGAGTAGGCAGTTGAAACCATTTTTTTTTCTAGACTTTTTTGCATTCTGTGCCTTTTCGTCTGCAAGAAATGAAAATTTTATTATAATAACAATATAATCTTAACAACGTCTTTCATTTCCAAGGAAATGTGCAATCAATATGGAGTAGGCAGTTGAAACCTTTCTTTTTTCGACTTTTTTGGATCCCTGCGCCTTTTCGTCTCTAAGAAATAAAATTGTTATTATATTAACAATATAATCTTAACAATGTCTTTCGTTTCCAAGGATATGCGCAAGCTAAACGGAATACGCAGTTGAAACCTTTCTTTAGACTTTTTTGCATCCTGCGCCTATTCGTCTCCAAGAAATAAAAATGTTATTATATCAACAATATAATCTTAACAATGTCTTTCTTTTCCAAGGAAACGTAAAGGTTTATATCCTAAAGGCAGTTGAAACGTTTTATTTTCGAGCTTTTTGCATTCTGCGCCGTTTCGTCTCCCACAAATAAAAATGTTATTATATTAACAATATAATCTTAACAATGTCTTTCGTTTCTAAGGAAAAGTATAGGTTTATATGCTAAAGGCATTTAAAACGATTTATTTTTGACTTTTTTGGCATCCTGCGCCGTTTCATCTCCAAGAAATAAAAATGTCATTATATCAAAAATATAATCCTAACAATGCCTTTCGTTTCCATGGAAATGTGCAAGCTAAACGCAGTAGGCAGTTCAAACCATTTTTTCGACTTTTTTGCATCCCTGCGTCTTTTCGTCTCTAAGAAATAAAAATGTTATTATATTAAAAATATAATCTTAACAATATAATTGCAATGTCTCCAAGAAATAAAAATGTCATTATATCAACAATATAATCTTAACAATGTCTTTCGTTTCCAAGGAATTGTGCAAGGTAAACGTAGTATGCAGTTGAAACCTTTTTTTTAGACTTTTTTGCATCCTGCGCTTTTTCGTCTCCAAGAAATAAAAATGTTATTATATCAACAATATAATCTTAACCATGTCTTTCCTTTCCAAGGAAATGTATATGTTTATATGTTAAAGGCAGTTAAAACGTATTATTTTCGACTTTTTTGCATCATACGCCTTTTCGTTTCCAAGAAATAAAAATGTTATTATAATAACAATATAATCTTAACAATGCCGTTCGTTTCCAAGGAAATGTGCAAGCTAAATGGAGTAGGCAGTTGAAACCTTTTTTTTTTATACTTTTTTGCATCCTGCGCCTTTTCTTCTCCAAGACATTAAAATGTTATTTTATCAACAATTTAATCTTAACAATGTCTTTCGTATCCAAGGAAACGTATAGGTATATATGCTAAAGGCAGTTAAAACGATTTGTTTTTTACTTCTTTTGCATCCTGCGCCTATTCGTCTCCAAGAAATAAAAATGTTATTATATGAGCAATTTCATCTTAACAATGTCTTTGTTTTCCAAGGAAACGTATAGGTTTATATGCTAAAGGCAGTTGAAACGTTTTATTTTCGAGTTTATTGCATTCTGCGCCGTTTCGTCTCCCAGAAATAAAAATGTTATAATATTAACAATATAATGTTAACAATGTCTTTCGTTTCTAAGGTAAAGTATAGGTTTATATGCTACAGGCATTTAAAACGATTTATTTTTGACTTTTTTGGCATCCTGCGCCGTTTCGTCTCCAAGAAATAAAAATGTCATTATATCAACAATATAATCTTCACAATGTCTTTAGTTTCCAAGGAATTGTGCAAGCTAAACGGATTAGGCAGTTGAAACCTTTTTATTTTTTGACGGTTTTGCATCCTGCGCCTTTTCGTCTCTAAGAAATAAAAATGTTATTATATTAAAAATATAATCTTAACAATATAATAGCAATGTCTCCAACAAATAAAAATGTCATTATATCAACAATATAATCTTAACAATGTCTTTCGTTTCCAAGGAATTGTGCAAGGTAAACTGAGTATGCAGTTGAAACCTCTTTTTTAGACTTTTTTGCATCCTGCGCCTTTTCGTCTCTAAGAAATAAAAATGTTATTATATTAAAAATATAATCTTAACAATATAATAGCAATGTCTCCAAGAAATAAAAATGTCATTATATCAACAATATAATCTTAACAATGTGTTTCGTTTCCATGGAAATGTGCAAGCTAAACGCAGTAGGAAGTTCAAACCTTTTTTTCGACTTTTTAGCATCCCTGCGTCTTTTCGTCTCTAAGAAATAAAAATCTTATTATATTAACAATATAATCTTAACCATGTCTTTCGTTTCCAAGGAAACGTATATGTTTATATGTTAAAGGCAGTTAAAACGTATTATTTTCGACTTTTTTGCATCATGCGCCTTTTCGTTTCCAAGAAATAAAAATGTTATTATAATAACAATATAATCTTAAAATGCCGTTCGTTTCCAAGGAAATGTGCAAGCTAAATGGAGTAGGCAGTTGAAACCTTTTTTTTAGACTTTTTTGCATCTTGCGCCTTTTCGTCTCCCAGAAATAAAAATGTTATTATATCAGCAATATAATCTTAACAATGTTTTTCTTGTGCAAGGAAACGTATAGAATTATATGCTAAAGGCATTTAAAACGATTCATTTTCGAGTTTTTTGCATCCTGCGCCGTTTCGTCTCCAAGAAATAAAAATGTCATTATATCAACAATGTAATCTTAACAATGTCTTTCGTTTCCAAGGAATTGTGCAAGGTAAACTGAGTATGCAGTTGAAACCTCTTTTTTAGACTTTTTTGCATCCTGCGCCTTTTCGTCTCCTAGAAATAAAAATGTCATTATATCAACAATATAATCTTAACAATGTCTTTCTTTTCCAAGGAAACGTATAGGTTTATATGCTAAAGGCAGATAAAACGTTTTATTTTCGAGTTTTTTGCATTCTGCGCCGTTTCGTCTCCCAGAAATAAAAATGTTATTATATTAACAATATAATCTTAACAATGTCTTTCGTTTCCAAGGAATATTGCAAGCTAAACGGATTAGGCAGTTGAAACCTTTTTATTTTTTGACGGTTTTGAATCCTGCGCCTTTTCGTCTCCAAGAAATAAAAATCTTATTATATTAACAATATAATCTTAACCATGTCTTTCGTTTCCAAGGAATCTATATGTTTATATATTATAGGCAGTTAAAACGTATTTTTTCGACTTTTTTGCATCCTGCGCCTTTTCGACTCCAAGAAATAAAAATGTCATTTTATCAACAATATAATCTTAACAATGTCTTTCGTATCCAAGGAAACGTATAGGTTTATATGCTAAAGGCAGTTAAAACGATTTGTTTTTTACTTCGTTTGCATCCTGCGCCTATTCGTCTCCAAGAAATAAAAATGTTATTATATGAGCAATTTTATCTTAACAATGTCTTTTGTTTCCAAGGAAACGGATAGATTTATATGGAAAAGGCAGTTAAAATGTTTTGTTTTCGACTTTTTTGCATCCTTCGCCTTTTCGTCTCCAAGAAATAAAAATGTTATTATATCAACAGTATAATCATAAGAATGTCTTTCCTTTCCAAGGAAACGTATAGGATTATATGCTAAAGGCAGTTAAAACGTTTCATTTTCGAGTTTTTGGCATCCTGCGCCGTTTCGTCTCCAAGAAATAAAAATGTCATTATATCAACAATATTATCTTAACAATGTCTTTCGTTTCCAAGGAAATGTGCAAGCTAAACGCAGTAGGCAGTTCAAACCTTTTTTTCGACTTTTTTGCATCCCTGCGTCTTTTCGTCTCTAAGAAATAAAGTTGTTAATATATTAACAATATAATCTTAACAATGTCTTTCGTTTCCAAGGATATGCGCAAGCTAAACGGAGTACGCAGTTGAAACCATTTTTTTTAGACTTTTTTGCATCCTGCGCCTATTCGCCTCCTAGAAATAAAAATGTTATTATATCAACAATATAATCTTAACAATGTATTTCTTTTCCAAGGAAACGTATAGGTTTATATGCTAAAGGCAGATAAAACGTTTTATTTTCGAGTTTTTTGCATTCTGCGCCGTTTCGTCTCCCAGAAATAAAATTGTTACTATATTAACAATATAATCTTAACAATGTATTTCGTTTCTAAGGAAATGTGGAAGCTAAACAGAGTAGGCAGTTGAAACCTTTTTTTTTTAGACTTTTTTGCTTCCTGTGCCTTTTCGTCTGCAAGAAATGAAAATTTTATTATTATAACAATATAATCTTAACAACGTCTTTCGTTTCCAAGGAAATGTGCAATCAATATGAAGTAGGCAGTTGAAACCTTTCTTTTTTAAACTTTTTTGCATCCCTGCGCCTTTTCGTCTCTAAGAAATAAAATTGTTAATATATTAACAATATAATCTTAACAATGTCTTTCGTTTCCAAGGATATGCGCAAGCTAAACGGAGTACGCAGTTGAAACCTTTTTTTTTAGACTTTTTTGCATCCTGCGCCTTTTCGTCTCCAAGAAATAAAAATGTTATTTTATCAACAATATAATCTTAACAATGTCTTTCGTATCCAAGGAAACGTATAGGTTTATATGCTAAAGGCAGTTAAAATGTTTTGTTTTCGACTTTTTTGCATCCTTCGCCTTTTCGTCTCCAAGAAATAAAAATGTCATTATATCAACAATTTTATCTTAACAATGTCTTTCGTTTCCAAGGAAATGTGCAAGCTAAACGCAGTAGGCAGTTCAAAACTTTTTTTCGACTTTTTTGCATCCCTGCGCCTTTTCGTCTCTAAGAAATAAAAATGTTATTATATTAAAAATATAATCTTAACAATATAATTGCAATGTCTCCAAGAAATAAAAATGTCATTATATCAACGATATAATCTTAACAATGTCTTTCGTTTCCAAGGAATTGTGCAAGGTAAACGGAGTATGCAGTTGAAACCTTTTTTTTAGACTTTTTTGCATCTTGCGCCTTTTCGTCTCCCAGAAATAAAAATGTCATTATATCAACAATATAATCTTTACAATGTCTTTCTTTTCCAAGGAAACGTATAAGTTTATATGCTCAAGGCAGATAAAACGTTTTATTTTCGAGTTTTTTGCATTCTACGCCGATTCGTCTCCCAGAAATAAAAATGTTATTATATTAACAATATAATCTTAACAATGTATTTCGTTTCTAAGGAAATGTGGAAGCTAAACAGAGTAGGCAGTTGAAACCTTTTTTTTTTTTAGACTTTTTTGCATTCTGTGCCTTTTCGTCTGCAAGAAATGAAAATTTTATTATAATAACAATATAATCTTAACAACGTCTTTCATTTCCAAGGAAATGTGCAATCAATATGGAGTAGGCAGTTGAAACCTTTCTTTTTTCGACTTTTTTGCATCCCTGCGCCTTTTCGTCTCTAAGAAATAAAATTGTTATTATATTAACAATATAATCTTAACAATGTCTTTCGTTTCCAAGGATATGCGCAAGCTAAACGGAGTACGCAGTTGAAACCTTTCTTTAGACTTTTTTGCATCCTGCGCCTATTCGTCTCCAAGAAATAAAAATGTTATTATATCAACAATATAATCTTAACAATGTCTTTCTTTTCCAAGGAAACGTAAAGGTTTATATCCTAAAGGCAGTTGAAATGTTTTATTTTCGAGCTTTTTGCATTCTGCGCCGTTTCGTCTCCCAGAAATAAAAATGTTATTATATTAACAATATAATCTTAACAATGTCTTTCGTTTCTAAGGAAAAGTATAGGCTTATATGCTAAAGGCATTTAAAACGTTTTATTTTTTACTTTTTTTGGCATCCTGCGCCGTTTCATCTCCAAGAAATAAAAATGTCATTATATCAAAAATATAATCCTAACAATGACTTTCGTTTCCATGGAAATGTGCAAGCTAAACGCAGTAGGCAGTTCAAACCTTTTTTTCGATTTTTTTGCATCCCTGCGTCTTTTCGTCTCTAAGAAATAAAAATGTTATTATATTAAAAATATAATCTTAACAATATAATTGCAATGTCTCCAAGAAATAAAAATGTCATTATATCAACAATATAATCTTAACAATGTCTTTCGTTTCCAGGGAATTGTGCAAGGTAAACGTAGTATGGAGTTGAAACCTTTTTTTTAAACTTTTTTGCATCCTGCGCTTTTTCGTCTCCAAGAAATAAAAATGTTATTATATCAACAATATAATCTTAACCATGTCTTTCGTTTCCAAGGAAATGTATATGTTTATATGTTAAAGGCAGTTAAAACGTATTATTTTCGACTTTTTTGCATCATACGCCTTTTCGTTTCCAAGAAATAAAAATGTTATTATAATAACAATATTATCTTAACAATGCCGTTCGTTTCCAAGGAAATGTGCAAGCTAAATGGAGTAGGCAGTTGAAACCTTTTTTTTTATACTTTTTTGCATCCTGCGCCTTTTCTTCTCCAAGACATTAAAATGTTATTTTATCAACAATATAATCTTAACAATGTTTTTGTATCCAAGGAAACGTATAGGTATATATGCCAAAGGCAGTTAAAACGATTTGTTTTTTACTTCTTTTGCATCCTGCGCCTATTCGTCTCCAAGAAATAAAAATGTTATTATATGAGCAATTTCATCTTAACAATGTCTTTGTTTTCCAAGGAAACGTATAGGTTTATATGCTAAAGGCAGTTGAAACGTTTTATTTTCGAGTTTATTGCATTCTGCGCCGTTTCGTCTCCCAGAAATAAAAATGTTATAATATTAACAATATAATGTTAACAATGTCTTTCGTTTCTAAGGTAAAGTATAGGTTTATATGCTACAGGCATTTAAAACGATTTATTTTTGACTTTTTTGGCATCCTGCGCCGTTTCGTCTCCAAGAAATAAAAATGTCATTATATCAACAATATAATCTTCACAATGTCTTTAGTTTCCAAGGAATTGTGCAAGCTAAACGGATTAGGCAGTTGAAACCTTTTTATTTTTTGACGGTTTTGCATCCTGCGCCTTTTCGTCTCTAAGAAATAAAAATGTTATTATATTAAAAATATAATCTTAACAATATAATAGCAATGTCTCCAACAAATAAAAATGTCATTATATCAACAATATAATCTTAACAATGTCTTTCGTTTCCAAGGAATTGTGCAAGGTAAACTGAGTATGCAGTTGAAACCTCTTTTTTAGACTTTTTTGCATCCTGCGCCTTTTCGTCTCTAAGAAATAAAAATGTTATTATATTAAAAAAATAATCTTAACAATATAATAGCAATGTCTCCAAGAAATAAAAATGTCATTATATCAACAATATAATCTTAACAATGTGTTTCGTTTCCAAGGAATTGTGCAAGGTAAACTGAGTATGCAGTTGAAACCTCTTTTTTAGACTTTTTTGCATCCTGCGCCTTTTCGTCTCCTAGAAATAAAAATGTCATTATATCAACAATATAATCTTAACAATGTCTTTTTTTTCCAAGGAAACGTATAGGTTTATATGCTAAAGGCAGATAAAACGTTTTATTTTCGAGTTTTTTGCATTCTGCGCCGTTTCGTCTCCCAGAAATAAAAATGTTATTATATTAACAATATAATCTTAACAATGTCTTTCGTTTCCAAGGAATATTGCAAGCTAAACGGATTAGGCAGTTGAAACCTTTTTATTTTTTGACGGTTTTGCATCCTGCGCCTTTTCGTCTCTAAGAAATAAAAATCTTATTATATTAACAATATAATCTTAACCATGTCTTTCGTTTCCAAGGAATCTATATGTTTATATATTATAGGCAGTTAAAACGTATTTTTTCGACTTTTTTGCATCCTGCGCCTTTTCGACTCCAAGAAATAAAAATGTCATTTTATCAACAATATAATCTTAACAATGTCTTTCGTATCCAAGGAAACGTATAGGTTTATATGCTAAAGGCAGTTAAAACGATTTGTTTTTTACTTCGTTTGCATCCTGCGCCTATTCGTCTCCAAGAAATAAAAATGTTATTATATGAGCAATTTTATCTTAACAATGTCTTTTGTTTCCAAGGAAACGGATAGATTTATATGGAAAAGGCAGTTAAAATGTTTTGTTTTCGACTTTTTTGCATCCTTCGCCTTTTCGTCTCCAAGAAATAAAAATGTTATTATATCAACAGTATAATCATAAGAATGTCTTTCCTTTCCAAGGAAACGTATAGGATTATATGCTAAAGGCAGTTAAAACGTTTCATTTTCGAGTTTTTGGCATCCTGCGCCGTTTCGTCTCCAAGAAATAAAAATGTCATTATATCAACAATATTATCTTAACAATGTCTTTCGTTTCCAAGGAAATGTGCAAGCTAAACGCAGTAGGCAGTTCAAACCTTTTTTTCGACTTTTTTGCATCCCTGCGTCTTTTCGTCTCTAAGAAATAAAGTTGTTAATATATTAACAATATAATCTTAACAATGTCTTTCGTTTCCAAGGATATGCGCAAGCTAAACGGAGTACGCAGTTGAAACCATTTTTTTTAGACTTTTTTGCATCCTGCGCCTATTCGCCTCCTAGAAATAAAAATGTTATTATATCAACAATATAATCTTAACAATGTATTTCTTTTCCAAGGAAACGTATAGGTTTATATGCTAAAGGCAGATAAAACGTTTTATTTTCGAGTTTTTTGCATTCTGCGCCGTTTCGTCTCCCAGAAATAACATTGTTACTATATTAACAATATAATCTTAACAATGTATTTCGTTTCTAAGGAAATGTGGAAGCTAAACAGAGTAGGCAGTTGAAACCTTTTTTTTTTTTAGACTTTTTTGCTTCCTGTGCCTTTTCGTCTGCAAGAAATGAAAATTTTATTATTATAACAATATAATCTTAACAACGTCTTTCGTTTCCAAGGAAATGTGCAATCAATATGAAGTAGGCAGTTGAAACCTTTCTTTTTTAAACTTTTTTGCATCCCTGCGCCTTTTCGTCTCTAAGAAATAAAATTGTTAATATATTAACAATATAATCTTAACAATGTCTTTCGTTTCCAAGGATATGCGCAAGCTAAACGGAGTACGCAGTTGAAACCTTTTTTTTTAGACTTTTTTGCATCCTGCGCCTTTTCGTCTCCAAGAAATAAAAATGTTATTTTATCAACAATATAATCTTAACAATGTCTTTCGTATCCAAGGAAACGTATAGGTTTATATGCTAAAGGCAGTTAAAATGTTTTGTTTTCGACTTTTTTGCATCCTTCGCCTTTTCGTCTCCAAGAAATAAAAATGTCATTATATCAACAATTTTATCTTAACAATGTCTTTCGTTTCCAAGGAAATGTGCAAGCTAAACGCAGTAGGCAGTTCAAAACTTTTTTTCGACTTTTTTGCATCCCTGCGCCTTTTCGTCTCTAAGAAATAAAAATGTTATTATATTAAAAATATAATCTTAACAATATAATTGCAATGTCTCCAAGAAATAAAAATGTCATTATATCAACGATATAATCTTAACAATGTCTTTCGTTTCCAAGGAATTGTGCAAGGTAAACGGAGTATGCAGTTGAAACCTTTTTTTTAGACTTTTTTGCATCTTGCGCCTTTTCGTCTCCCAGAAATAAAAATGTCATTATATCAACAATATAATCTTTACAATGTCTTTCTTTTCCAAGGAAACGTATAAGTTTATATGCTCAAGGCAGATAAAACGTTTTATTTTCGAGTTTTTTGCATTCTACGCCGTTTCGTCTCCCAGAAATAAAAATGTTATTATATTAACAATATAATCTTAACAATGTATTTCGTTTCTAAGGAAATATGGAAGCTAAACAGAGTAGGCAGTTGAAACCTTTTTTTTTTTTTAGACTTTTTTGCATTCTGTGCCTTTTCGTCTGCAAGAAATGAAAATTTTATTATAATAACAATATAATCTTAACAACGTCTTTCATTTCCAAGGAAATGTGCAATCAATATGGAGTAGGCAGTTGAAACCTTTCTTTTTTCGACTTTTTTGCATCCCTGCGCCTTTTCGTCTCTAAGAAATAAAATTGTTATTATATTAACAATATAATCTTAACAATGTCTTTCGTTTCCAAGGATATGCGCAAGCTAAACGGAGTACGCAGTTGAAACCTTTCTTTAGACTTTTTTGCATCCTGCGCCTATTCGTCTCCAAGAAATAAAAATGTTATTATATCAACAATATAATCTTAACAATGTCTTTCTTTTCCAAGGAAACGTAAAGGTTTATATCCTAAAGGCAGTTGAAATGTTTTATTTTCGAGCTTTTTGCATTCTGCGCCGTTTCGTCTCCCAGAAATAAAAATGTTATTATATTAACAATATAATCTTAACAATGTCTTTCGTTTCTAAGGAAAAGTATAGGTTTATATGCTAAAGGCATTTAAAACGTTTTATTTTTTACTTTTTTGGCATCCTGCGCCGTTTCATCTCCAAGAAATAAAAATGTCATTATATCAAAAATATAATCCTAACAATGACTTTCGTTTCCATGGAAATGTGCAAGCTAAACGCAGTAGGCAGTTCAAACCTTTTTTTCGATTTTTTTGCATCCCTGCGTCTTTTCGTCTCTAAGAAATAAAAATGTTAATATATTAAAAATATAATCTTAACAATATAATTGCAATGTCTCCAAGAAATAAAAATGTTATTATATCAACAATATAATCTTAACCATGTCTTTCGTTTCCAAGGAAATGTATATGTTTATATGTTAAAGGCAGTTAAAACGTATTATTTTCGACTTTTTTGCATCATACGCCTTTTCGTTTCCAAGAAATAAAAATGTTATTATAATAACAATATTATCTTAACAATGCCGTTCGTTTCCAAGGAAATGTGCAAGCTAAATGGAGTAGGCAGTTGAAACCTTTTTTTTTATACTTTTTTGCATCCTGCGCCTTTTCTTCTCCAAGACATTAAAATGTTATTTTATCAACAATATAATCTTAACAATGTCTTTTGTATCCAAGGAAACGTATAGGTATATATGCTAAAGGCAGTTAAAACGATTTGTTTTTTACTTCTTTTGCATCCTGCGCCTATTCGTCTCCAAGAAATAAAAATGTTATTATATGAGCAATTTCATCTTAACAATGTCTTTGTTTTCCAAGGAAACGTATAGGTTTATATGCTAAAGGCAGTTGAAACGTTTTATTTTCGAGTTTATTGCATTCTGCGCCGTTTCGTCTCCCAGAAATAAAAATGTTATAATATTAACAATATAATGTTAACAATGTCTTTCGTTTCTAAGGTAAAGTATAGGTTTATATGCTACAGGCATTTAAAACGATTTATTTTTGACTTTTTTGGCATCCTGCGCCGTTTCGTCTCCAAGAAATAAAAATGTCATTATATCAACAATATAATCTTCACAATGTCTTTAGTTTCCAAGGAATTGTGCAAGCTAAACGGATTAGGCAGTTGAAACCTTTTTATTTTTTGACGGTTTTGCATCCCTGCGCCTTTTCGTCTCTAAGAAATAAAAATGTTATTATATTAAAAATATAATCTTAACAATATAATAGCAATGTCTCCAACAAATAAAAATGTCATTATATCAACAATATAATCTTAACAATGTCTTTCGTTTCCAAGGAATTGTGCAAGGTAAACTGAGTATGCAGTTGAAACCTCTTTTTTAGACTTTTTTGCATCCTGCGCCTTTTCGTCTCTAAGAAATAAAAATGTTATTATATTAAAAAAATAATCTTAACAATATAATAGCAATGTCTCCAAGAAATAAAAATGTCATTATATCAACAATATAATCTTAACAATGTGTTTCGATTCCAAGGAATTGTGCAAGGTAAACTGAGTATGCAGTTGAAACCTCTTTTTTAGACTTTTTTGCATCCTGCGCCTTTTCGTCTCCTAGAAATAAAAATGTCATTATATCAACAATATAATCTTTACAATGTCTTTTTTTTCCAAGGAAACGTATAGGTTTATATGCTAAAGGCAGATAAAACGTTTTATTTTCGAGTTTTTTGCATTCTGCGCCGTTTCGTCTCCCAGAAATTTAAATGTTATTATATTAACAATATAATCTTAACAATGTCTTTCGTTTCCAAGGAATATTGCAAGCTAAACGGATTAGGCAGTTGAAACCTTTTTATTTTTTGACGGTTTTGCATCCTGCGCCTTTTCGTCTCTAAGAAATAAAAATCTTATTATATTAACAATATAATCTTAACCATGTCTTTCGTTTCCAAGGAATCTATATGTTTATATATTATAGGCAGTTAAAACGTATTTTTTCGACTTTTTTGCATCCTGCGCCTTTTCGACTCCAAGAAATAAAAATGTCATTTTATCAACAATATAATCTTAACAATGTCTTTCGTATCCAAGGAAACGTATAGGTTTATATGCTAAAGGCAGTTAAAACGATTTGTTTTTTACTTCGTTTGCATCCTGCGCCTATTCGTCTCCAAGAAATAAAAATGTTATTATATGAGCAATTTTATCTTAACAATATCTTTTGTTCCCAAGGAAACGGATAGGTTTATATGGAAAAGGCAGTTAAAATGTTTTGTTTTCGACTTTTTTTCATCCTTCGCCTTTTCGTCTCCAAGAAATAAAAATGTTATTATATCAACAGTATAATCATAAGAATGTCTTTCCTTTCCAAGGAAACGTATAGGATTATATGCTAAAGGCAGTTAAAAGGTTTCATTTTCGAGTTTTTGGCATCCTGCGCCGTTTCGTCTCCAAGAAATAAAAATGTCATTATATCAACAATATTATCTTAACAATGTCTTTCGTTTCCAATGAAATGTGCAAGCTAAATGGAGTAGGCAGTTGAAACCTTTTTTTTAGACTTTTTTGCATCCTGCGCCTTTTCGTCTCCAAGATATAAAAATGTCATTATATCAACAATATAATCTTAACAATGTCTTTCGTTTCCATGGAAATGTGCAAGCTAAACGCAGTAGGCAGTTCAAACCTTTTTTTCGACTTTTTTGCATCCCTGCGTCTTTTCGTCTCTAAGAAATAAAATTGTTAATATATTAACAATATAATCTTAACAATGTCTTTCGTTTCCAAGGATATGCGCAAGCTAAACGGAGTACGCAGTTGAAACCATTTTTTTAGACTTTTTTGCATCCTGCGCCTATTCGCCTCCTAGAAATAAAAATGTTATTATATCAACAATAAATTCTTAACAATGTCTTTCTTTTCCAAGGAAACGTATAGGTTTATATGCTAAAGGCAGATAAAAAGTTTTATTTTCGAGTTTTTTGCATTCTGCGCCGTTTCGTCTCCCAGAAATAAAATTGTTACTATATTAACAATATAATCTTAACAATGTATTTCGTTTCTAAGGAAATGTGGAAGCTAAACAGATTAGGCAGTTGAAACCTTTTTTTTTTTTAGACTTTTTTGCTTCCTGTGCCCTTTCGTCTGCAAGAAATGAAAATTTTATTATAATAACAATATAATCTTAACAACGTCTTTCGTTTCCAAGGAAATGTGCAATCAATATGAAGTAGGCAGTTGAAACCTTTCGTTTTTAAACTTTTTTGCATCCCTGCGCCTTTTCGTCTCTAAGAAATAAAATTGTTAATATATTAACAATATAATCTTAACAATGTCTTTCGTTTCCAAGGATATGCGCAAGCTAAACGGAGTACGCAGTTGAAACCTTTTTTTTTAGACTTTTTTGCATCCTGCGCCTATTCGCCTCCTAGAAATAAAAATGTTATTATATCAACAATATAATCTTAACAATGTCTTTCTTTTCCAAGGAAACGTATAGGTTTATATCCTAAAGGCAGTTGAAACGTTTTATTTTCGAATTTTTTGCATCCCTGCGTCTTTTCGTCTCTAAGAAATAAAAATCTTATTATATTAACAATATAATCTTAACCATGTCTTTCGTTTCCAAGGAAATGTATATGTTTATATGTAAAAGGCAGTTAAAACGTATTATTTTCGACTATTTTGCATCATGCGCCTTTTCGTTTCCAAGAAATAAAAATGTTATTATAATAACAATATAATCTTAACAATGCCGTTCGTTTCCAAGGAAATGTGCAAGCTAAATGGAGTAGGCAGTTGAAACCTTTTTTTTTTAGACTTTTTTGCATCCTGCGCCTTTTCGTCTCCAAGATATAAAAATGTCATTATATCAACAATATAATCTTAACAATGTCTTTCGTTTCCATGGAAATGTGCAAGCTAAACGCTGTAGGCAGTTCAAACATTTTTTTCGACCTTTTTGCATCCCTGCGTCTTTTCGTCTCCCAGAAATAAAAAATTTATTATATTAACAATATAATCTTAACAATGTCTTTCGTTTCTAAGGAAAAGGATAGGTTTATATGCTAAAGGCATTTAAAACGATTTATTTTTGACTTTTTTGGCATCCTGCGCCATTTCGTCTCCAAGAAATAAAAATGTCATTATATCAACAATATAATCTTAACAATGTCTTTCGATCCCAAGGAATTGTGCAAGGTAAGCGGAGTATGCAGTTGAAACCTTTTTTTTACACTCTTTTTGCATCCTGCGCCTTTTCGTCTCCTAGAAATAAAAATGTCATTATATCAACAATATAATCTTAACAATGTCTTTCTTTCTCAAGGAAACGTATAGGTTTATATGCTAAAGGCAGATAAAACGATTTATTTTCGAGTTTTTTGCATTCTGCGCCGTTTCGTCTCCCAGAAATAAAAATGTTATTATATTAACAATATAATCTTAACAATGTCTTTCGTTTCTAAGGAAATGTGAAAGCTAAACAAACTAGGCAGTTGAAACCTTTTTTTAAAGACTTTTTTGCATCCTGTGCCTTTTCGTCTCTAAGAAATGAAAATTTTATTATAATAACAATATAATCTTAACAACGTCTTTCGTTTCCAAGGAAATGTGCAATCAATACGGAGTAGGCAGTTGAAACCTTTCTTTTTTCGACTTTTTTGCATCCCTGCGCCTTTTAGTCTCTAAGAAATAAAAATGTTATTATATTAACAATATAATCTTAACAATGTCTTTCGTTTCCAAGGATATGTGCAAGCTAAACGGAGTACGCAGTTGAAACCTTTTTTTAGACTTTTTTGCATCCTGCGCCTATTCGTCTCAAAGAAATAAAAATGTTATTATATCAACAATATAATCTTAAACAATGTCTTTCTTTTCCAAGGAAACGTATTGGTTTATATGCTAAAGGCAGCTGAAACGTTTTATTTTCGAGTTTTTTGCATTCTGCACCGTTTCCTCTCCCAGAAATAAAAATGTTATTATATTAACAATATAATCTTAACAATGCCTTTCGTTTCCAAGGAAACGTATAGGTTTATATGCAAAAGGCAGTTAAAATGTTTTATTTTCGACTTTTTTGCATCCTGCGCCTTTTCGTCTCCAAGAAGAAAAAATGTTATTATATCAACAGTATAATCATAAGAATGTCTTTCCTTTCCAAGGAAACGTATAGGATTATATGCTAAAGGCAGTTAAAACGTCTCATTTTGAGTTTTTTGCATCCTGCGCCGTTTCGACTCCAAGAAATAAAAATGTTATTATGTCAACAATATAATCTTAACAATGTCTTTCTTTTCCAAGGAAATGTGCAAGCTAGACGCAGTAGACAGTTCAAACCTTTTTTTTCGACTTTTTTGCATCCCTGCGCCTTTTCGTCTCTAAGAAATAAAAATGTTATTATATTAAAAATATAATCTTAACAATGTCTTTCGTTTCCAAGGAATTGTGCAAGCTAAACGGATTAGGCAGTTGAAACCTTTTTATTTTTTGACGGTTTTGCATCCTGCGCCTTTTCGTCTCCAAGAAATAAAAATCTTATTATATTAACAATATAATCTTAACCATGTCTTTCGTTTCCAAGGAATGTTTATGTTTATATATTATAGGCAGTTAAAATGTTTTATTTTCGACTTTTTTGCATCATGCGCCTTTTCGTTTCCAAGAAATTGAAATGTTATTATTATAACAATATAATCTTAACAATGCCGTTCGTTTCCAAGGAAATGTGCAAGCTAAATGGAGTAGGCAGTTGAAACCTTTTTGTTAGACTTTTTTGCATCCTGCGCCTTTTCGTCTCCAAGATATAAAAATGTTATTTTATCAACAATATAATCTTAAAAATGTCTTACGTATCCAAGGAAACGTATAGGTATATATGCTAAAGGCAGTTAAAACGATTTGTTTTTTACTTCTTTTGCATCCTGCGCTTATTCGTCTCCAAGAAATAAAAATGTTATTATATGAGCAATTTCATCTTAACAATGTCTTTGTTTTCCAAGGAAACGTATAGGTTTATATGCTAAAGGCAGTTGAAACGTTTTATTTTCGAGTTAATTGCATTCTGCGTCGTTTCGTCTCCCAGAAATAAAAATGTTATTATATTAACAATATAATCTTAACAATGTTTTTCGTTTCTAAGGAAAAGTATATTTTTATATGCTAAAGGCATTTAAAGCGATTTATTTTTGACTTTTTGGCATCCTGCGCCGTTTCGTCTCCAAGAAATAAAAATGTCATTATATCAACAATATAATCTTAACAATGTCTTTCGTTTCGAAGGAAATGTGCAAGCTAAACGTAGTAGGCAGTACAAACCTTTTTTTCGACTTTTTTGCATCCTGCGCCTTTTCGTCTCCTAGAAATAAAAATGTCATTATATCAACAATATAATCTTAACAATGTCTTTCTTTTCCAAGGAAACGTATAGGTTTATATGCTAAAGGCAGATAAAACGTTTTATTTTCGAGTTTTTTGCATTCTGCGCCGTTTCGTCTCCCAGAAATAAAAATGTTATTATATTAACAATATAATCTTAACAATGTCTTTCGTTTCTAAGGAAATGTGGAAGCTAAAAAGAGTAGGCAGTTGAAACCTTTTTTTTTTAGACTTTTTTGCATTCTGTGCCTTTTCGTCTGCAAGAAATTAAAATTTTATTATAATAACAATATAATCTTAACAACGTCTTTCGTGTCCATTGAAATGTACAATCAATACGGAGTAGGCAGTTGAAACCTTTCTTTTTTCGACTTTTTTGCAACCCTGCGCCTTTTCGTCTCTAAGAAATAAAAATGTTATTATATTAACAATATAATCTTAACAATGTCTTTCGTTTCCAAGGATATGTGCAAGCTAAACGGAGTACGCAGTTGAAACCTTTTTTTTAGACTTTTTTGCATCCTGCGCCTATTCGTCTCCAAGAAATAAAAATTTTATTATATCAACAATATAATCTTAACAATGTCTTTCGTTTCTAAGGAAATGTATAGGTTTATATGCTAAAGGCATTTAAAAAGATTTATTTTTGACTTTTTTTGCATCCTGCGACTTTTTGTCTCCAAGAAATAAAAATGTTATTATATGAACAATTTCATCTCAACAATGTCTTTCGTTTCCAAGGAAACGTATAGGTTTATATGGAAAAGGCAGTTAAAATGTTTTGTTTTCGACTTTTTAACATCCTTCGCCTTTTCGTCTCCAAGAAATAAAAATGTTATTATATCAACAGTATAATCATAAGAATGTCTTTCCTTTCCAAGGAAACGTTAACGCAGTTAAAACGTTTCGTTTTCGAGTTTTTGGCATCCTGCGCCGTTTCGTCTCCAAGAAATAAAAATGTCATTTTATCAACAATATAATCTTAACAATGTCTTTCGTTTCCAAGGAAATGTGCAAGCTAAACGCAGTAGGCAGTTCAAACCTTTTTTTCGACTTTTTTGCATCACTGCGCCTTTTCGTCCTAAGAAATAAAAATGTTATTATATTAAAAATATAATCTTAACAATATAATTGCAATGTCTCCAAGAAATAAAAATGTCATTATATCAACAATATAATCTTAACAATGTCTTTCGTTTCCAAGGAATTGTGCAAGGTAAAAGGAGTATGCAGTTGAAACCTTTTTTTTAGACTTTTTTGCATCTTGCGCCTTTTCGTCTCCCAGAAATAAAAATGTCATTATATCAACAATATAATCTTTACAATGTCTTTCTTTTCCAAGGAAACGTATAAGTTTATATGCTCAAGGCAGATAAAACGTTTTATTTTCGAGTTTTTTGCATTCTGCGCCGTTTCGTCTCCCAGAAATAAAAATGTTATTATATTAACAATATAATCTTAACAATGTATTTCGTTTCTAAGGAAATGTGGAAGCTAAACAGAGTAGGCAGTTGAAACCTTTTTTTTTAGACTTTTTTGCATTCTGTGCCTTTTCGTCTGCAAGAAATGAAAATTTTATTATAATAACAATATAATCTTAACAACGTCTTTCATTTCCAAGGAAATGTGCAATCAATACGGAGTAGGCAGTTGAAACCTTTCTTTTTTCGACTTTTTTGCATCCCTGCGCCTTTTAGTCTCTAAGAAATAAAAATGTTATTATATTAACAATATAATCTTAACAATGTCTTTCGTTTCCAAGGATATGTGCAAGCTAAACGGAGTACGCAGTTGAAACCTTTTTTTAGACTTTTTTGCATCCTGCGCCTATTCGTCTCCAAGAAATAAAAATGTTATTATATCAACAATATAATCTTAAACAATGTCTTTCTTTTCCAAGGAAACGTATAGGTTTATATGCTAAAGGCAGCTGAAACGTTTTATTTTCGAGTTTTTTGCATTCTGCACCGTTTCCTCTCCCAGAAATAAAAATGTTATTATATTAACAATATAATCTTAACAATGTCTTTCGTTTCTAAGGAAATGTATAGGTTTATATGCTAAAGGCATTTAAAACGATTTATTTTTTACTTTTTTTGCATCCTGCGACTTTTCGTCTCCAAATAATAAAAATGTTATTATATGAACAATTTCATCTTAACAATGCCTTTCGTTTCCAAGGAAACGTATAGGTTTATATGCAAAAGGCAGTTAAAATGTTTTATTTTCGACTTTTTTGCATCCTGCGCCTTTTCGTCTCCAAGAAGAAAAAATGTTATTATATCAACAGTATAATCATAAGAATGTCTTTCCTTTCCAAGGAAACGTATAGGATTATATGCTAAAGGCAGTTAAAACGTCTCATTTTGAGTTTTTTGCATCCTGCGCCGTTTCGACTACAAGAAATAAAAATGTTATTATGTCAACAATATAATCTTAACAATGTCTTTCTTTTCCAAGGAAATGTGCAAGCTAGACGCAGTAGACAGTTCAAACCTTTTTTTTCGACTTTTTTGCATCCCTGCGCCTTTTCGTCTCTAAGAAATAAAAATGTTATTATATTAAAAATATAATCTTAACAATGTCTTTCGTTTCCAAGGAATTGTGCAAGCTAAACGGATTAGGCAGTTGAAACCTTTTTATTTTTTGACGGTTTTGCATCCTGCGCCTTTTCGTCTCCAAGAAATAAAAATCTTATTATATTAACAATATAATCTTAACCATGTCTTTCGTTTCCAAGGAATGTTTATGTTTATATATTATAGGCAGTTAAAATGTTTTATTTTCGACTTTTTTGCATCATGCGCCTTTTCGTTTCCAAGAAATTAAAATGTTATTATTATAACAATATAATCTTAACAATGTCTTTCGTTTCCAAGGAATTGTGCAAGGTAAAAGGAGTATGCAGTTGAAACCTTTTTTTTTTAGACTTTTTTGCATTCTGTGCCTTTTCGTCTGCAAGAAATTAAAATTTTATTATAATAACAATATAATCTTAACAACGTCTTTCGTGTCCATTGAAATGTGCAATCAATACGGAGTAGGCAGTTGAAACCTTTCTTTTTTCGACTTTTTTGCAACCCTGCGCCTTTTCGTCTCTAAGAAATAAAAATGTTATTATATTAACAATATAATCTTAACAATGTCTTTCGTTTCCAAGGATATGTGCAAGCTAAACGGAGTACGCAGTTGAAACCTTTTTTTTAGACTTTTTTGCATCCTGCGCCTATTCGTCTCCAAGAAATAAAAATTTTATTATATCAACAATATAATCTTAACAATGTCTTTCGTTTCTAAGGAAATGTATAGGTTTATATGCTAAAGGCATTTAAAAAGATTTATTTTTGACTTTTTTTGCATCCTGCGACTTTTTGTCTCCAAGAAATAAAAATGTTATTATATGAACAATTTCATCTCAACAATGTCTTTCGTTTCCAAGGAAACGTATAGGTTTATATGGAAAAGGCAGTTAAAATGTTTTGTTTTCGACTTTTTAACATCCTTCGCCTTTTCGTCTCCAAGAAATAAAAATGTTATTATATCAACAGTATAATCATAAGAATGTCTTTCCTTTCCAAGGAAACGTTAACGCAGTTAAAACGTTTCGTTTTCGAGTTTTTGGCATCCTGCGCCGTTTCGTCTCCAAGAAATAAAAATGTCATTTTATCAACAATATAATCTTAACAATGTCTTTCGTTTCCAAGGAAATGTGCAAGCTAAACGCAGTAGGCAGTTCAAACCTTTTTTTCGACTTTTTTGCATCACTGCGCCTTTTCGTCCTAAGAAATAAAAATGTTATTATATTAAAAATATAATCTTAACAATATAATTGCAATGTCTCCAAGAAATAAAAATGTCATTATATCAACAATATAATCTTAACAATGTCTTTCGTTTCCAAGGAATTGTGCAAGGTAAAAGGAGTATGCAGTTGAAACCTTTTTTTTAGACTTTTTTGCATCTTGCGCCTTTTCGTCTCCCAGAAATAAAAATGTCATTATATCAACAATATAATCTTTACAATGTCTTTCTTTTCCAAGGAAACGTATAAGTTTATATGCTCAAGGCAGATAAAACGTTTTATTTTCGAGTTTTTTGCATTCTGCGCCGTTTCGTCTCCCAGAAATAAAAATGTTATTATATTAACAATATAATCTTACCAATGTATTTCGTTTCTAAGGAAATGTGGAAGCTAAACAGAGTAGGCAGTTGAAACCTTTTTTTTTAGACTTTTTTGCATTCTGTGCCTTTTCGTCTGCAAGAAATGAAAATTTTATTATAATAACAATATAATCTTAACAACGTCTTTCATTTCCAAGGAAATGTGCAATCAATACGGAGTAGGCAGTTGAAACCTTTCTTTTTTCGACTTTTTTGCATCCCTGCGCCTTTTAGTCTCTAAGAAATAAAAATGTTATTATATTAACAATATAATCTTAACAATGTCTTTCGTTTCCAAGGATATGTGCAAGCTAAACGGAGTACGCAGTTGAAACCTTTTTTTAGACTTTTTTGCATCCTGCGCCTATTCGTCTCCAAGAAATAAAAATGTTATTATATCAACAATATAATCTTAAACAATGTCTTTCTTTTCCAAGGAAACGTATAGGTTTATATGCTAAAGGCAGCTGAAACGTTTTATTTTCGAGTTTTTTGCATTCTGCACCGTTTCCTCTCCCAGAAATAAAAATGTTATTATATTAACAATATAATCTTAACAATGTCTTTCGTTTCTAAGGAAATGTATAGGTTTATATGCTAAAGGCATTTAAAACGATTTATTTTTTACTTTTTTTGCATCCTGCGACTTTTCGTCTCCAAATAATAAAAATGTTATTATATGAACAATTTCATCTTAACAATGCCTTTCGTTTCCAAGGAAACGTATAGGTTTATATGCAAAAGGCAGTTAAAATGTTTTATTTTCGACTTTTTTGCATCCTGCGCCTTTTCGTCTCCAAGAAAAAAAAATGTTATTATATCAACAGTATAATCATAAGAATGTCTTTCCTTTCCAAGGAAACGTATAGGATTATATGCTAAAGGCAGTTAAAACGTCTCATTTTGAGTTTTTTGCATCCTGCGCCGTTTCGACTACAAGAAATAAAAATGTTATTATGTCAACAATATAATCTTAACAATGTCTTTCTTTTCCAAGGAAATGTGCAAGCTAGACGCAGTAGACAGTTCAAACCTTTTTTTTCGACTTTTTTGCATCCCTGCGCCTTTTCGTCTCTAAGAAATAAAAATGTTATTATATTAAAAATATAATCTTAACAATGTCTTTCGTTTCCAAGGAATTGTGCAAGCTAAACGGATTAGGCAGTTGAAACCTTTTTATTTTTTGACGGTTTTGC
Organism: Ectobius pallidus; assembly: GCA_964059195.1. Lineage (NCBI taxonomy): Eukaryota > Metazoa > Arthropoda > Insecta > Blattodea > Ectobiidae > Ectobius > Ectobius pallidus. The sequence continues at coordinate 119,297 of CAXKWD010000091.1, read as the reverse complement.
ATCCTGCGCCTTTTCGTCTCCAAGAAATAAAAATCTTATTATATTAACAATATAATCTTAACCATGTCTTTCGTTTCCAAGGAATGTTTATGTTTATATATTATAGGCAGTTAAAATGTTTTATTTTCGACTTTTTTGCATCATGCGCCTTTTCGTTTCCAAGAAATTAAAATGTTATTATTATAACAATATAATCTTAACAATGCCGTTCGTTTCCAAGGAAATGTGCAAGCTAAATGGAGTAGGCAGTTGAAACCTTTTTGTTAGACTTTTTTGCATCCTGCGCCTTTTCGTCTCCAAGATATAAAAATGTTATTTTATCAACAATATAATCTTAAAAATGTCTTACGTATCCAAGGAAACGTATAGTTATATATGCTAAAGGCAGTTAAAACGATTTGTTTTTTACTTCTTTTGCATCCTGCGCTTATTCGTCTCCAAGAAATAAAAATGTTATTATATGAGCAATTTCATCTTAACAATGTCTTTGTTTTCCAAGGAAACGTATAGGTTTATATGCTAAAGGCAGTTGAAACGTTTTATTTTCGAGTTTATTGCATTCTGCGTCGTTTCGTCTCCCAGAAATAAAAATGTTATTATATTAACAATATAATCTTAACAATTTCTTTCGTTTCTAAGGAAAAGTATATTTTTATATGCTAAAGGCATTTAAAGCGATTTATTTTTGACTTTTTGGCATCCTGCGCCGTTTCGTCTCCAAGAAATAAAAATGTCATTATATCAACAATATAATCTTAACAATGTCTTTCGTTTCGAAGGTAATGTGCAAGCTAAACGTAGTAGGCAGTACAAACCTTTTTTTCGACTTTTTTGCATCCTGCGCCTTTTCGTCTCCTAGAAATAAAAATGTCATTATATCAACAATATAATCTTAACAATGTCTTTCTTTTCCAAGGAAACGTATAGGTTTATATGCTAAAGGCAGATAAAACGTTTTTTTTCGAGTTTTTTGCATTCTGCGCCGTTTCGTCTCCCAGAAATAAAAATGTTATTATATTAACAATATAATCTTAACAATGTCTTTCGTTTCTAAGGAAATGTGGAAGCTAAAAAGAGTAGGCAGTTGAAACCTTTTTTTTTAGACTTTTTTGCATTCTGTGCCTTTTCGTCTGCAAGAAATTAAAATTTTATTATAATAACAATATAATCTTAACAACGTCTTTCGTTTCCATTGAAATGTGCAATCAATACGGAGTAGGCAGTTGAAACCTTTCTTCTTTCGACTTTTTTGCAACCCTGCGCCTTTTCGTCCTAAGAAATAAAAATGTTATTATATTAAAAATATAATCTTAACAATATAATTGCAATGTCTCCAAGAAATAAAAATGTCATTATATCAACAATATAATCTTAACAATGTCTTTCGTTTCCAAGGAATTGTGCAAGGTAAACGGAGTATGCAGTTGAAACCTTTTTTTTAGACTTTTTTGCATCTTGCGCCTTTTCGTCTCCCAGAAATAAAAATGTCATTATATCAACAATATAATCTTTACAATGTCTTTCTTTTCCAAGGAAACGTATAAGTTTATATGCTCAAGGCAGATAAAACGTTTTATTTTCGAGTTTTTTGCATTCTGCGCCGTTTCGTCTCCCAGAAATAAAAATGTTATTATATTAACAATATAATCTTAACAATGTATTTCGTTTCTAAGGAAATGTGGAAGCTAAACAGAGTAGGCAGTTGAAACCTTTTTTTTTTTAGACTTTTTTGCATTCTGTGCCTTTTCGTCTGCAAGAAATGAAAATTTTATTATAATAACAATATAATCTTAACAACGTCTTTCATTTCCAAGGAAATGTGCAATCAATATGGAGTAGGCAGTTGAAACCTTTCTTTTTTCGACTTTTTTGCATCCCTGCGCCTTTTCGTCTCTAAGAAATAAAATTGTTATTATATTAACAATATAATCTTAACAATGTCTTTCGTTTCCAAGGATATGCGCAAGCTAAACGGAGTACGCAGTTGAAACCTTTCTTTAGACTTTTTTGCATCCTGCGCCTATTCGTCTCCAAGAAATAAAAATGTTATTATATCAACAATATAATCTTAACAATGTCTTCCTTTTCCAAGGAAACGTAAAGGTTTATATCCTAAAGGCAGTTGAAACGTTTTATTTTCGAGCTTTTTGCATTCTGCGCAGTTTCGTCTCCCAGAAATAAAAATGTTATTATATTAACAATATAATCTTAACAATGTCTTTCGTTTCTAAGGAAAAGTATAGGTTTATATGCTAAAGGCATTTAAAACGATTTATTTTTTACTTTTTTGGCATCCTGCGCCGTTTCATCTCCAAGAAATAAAAATGTCATTATATCAAAAATATAATCCTAACAATGCCTTTCGTTTCCATGGAAATGTGCAAGCTAAACGCAGTAGGCAGTTCAAACCTTTTTTTCGACTTTTTTGCATCCCTGCGTCTTTTCGTCTCTAAGAAATAAAAATGTTATTATATTATAAATATAATCTTAACAATATAATTGCAATGTCTCCAAGAAATAAAAATGTCATTATATCAACAATATAATCTTAACAATGTCTTTCGTTTCCAAGGAATTGTGCAAGGTAAACGTAGTATGCAGTTGAAACCTTTTTTTTAGACTTTTTTGCATCCTGCGATTTTTCGTCTCCAAGAAATAAAAATGTTATTATATCAACAATATAATCTTAACCATGTCTTTCGTTTCCAAGGAAATGTATATGTTTATATGTTAAAGGCAGTTAAAACGTATTATTTTCGACTTTTTTGCATCATACGCCTTTTCGTTTCCAAGAAATAAAAATGTTATTATAATAACAATATAATCTTAACAATGCCGTTCGTTTCCAAGGAAATGTGCAAGCTAAATGGAGTAGGCAGTTGAAACCTTTTTTTTTTATACTTTTTTGCATCCTGCGCCTTTTCTTCTCCAAGACATTAAAATGTTATTTTATCAACAATATAATCTTAACAATGTCTTTCGTATCCAAGGAAACGTATAGGTATATATGCTAAAGGCAGTTAAAACGATTTGTTTTTTACTTCTTTTGCATCCTGCGCCTATTCGTCTCCAAGAAATAAAAATGTTATTATATGAGCAATTTCATCTTAACAATGTCTTTGTTTTCCAAGGAAACGTATAGGTTTATATGCTAAAGGCAGTTGAAACGTTTCATTTTCGAGTTTATTGCATTCTGCGCCGTTTCGTCTCCCAGAAATAAAAATGTTATTATATTAACAATATAATCTTAACAATGTCTTTCGTTTCTAAGGAAAAGTATATTTTTATATGCTAAAGGCATTTAAAGCGATTTATTTTTGACTTTTTGGCATCCTGCGCCGTTTCGTCTCCAAGAAATAAAAATGTCATTATATCAACAATATAATCTTAACAATATCTTTCGTTTCGAAGGAAATGTGCAAGCTAAACGTAGTAGGCAGTACAAACCTTTTTTTCGACTTTTTTGCATCCTGCGCCTTTTCGTCTCCTAGAAATAAAAATGTCATTATATCAACAATATAATCTTCACAATGTCTTTCTTTTCCAAGGAAACGTATAGGTTTATATGCTAAAGGCAGATAAAACGTTTTATTTTCGAGTTTTTTGCATTCTGCGCCGTTTCGTCTCCCAGAAATAAAAATGTTATTATATTAACAATATAATCTTAACAATGTCTTTCGTTTCTAAGGAAATGTGGAAGCTAAAAAGAGTAGGCAGTTGAAACCTTTTTTTTTTTAGACTTTTTTGCATTCTGTGCCTTTTCGTCTGCAAGAAATTAAAATTATATTATAATAACAATATAATCTTAACAACGTCTTTCGTTTCCATTGAAATGTGCAATCAATACGGAGTAGGCAGTTGAAACCTTTCTTTTTTCGACTTTTTTGCAACCCTGCGCCTTTTCGTCTCTAAGAAATAAAAATGTCAATATATCAACAATATAATCTTAACAATGTCTTTCGTTTCCAAGGAATTGTGCAAGCTAAACGCAGTAGGCAGTTCAAACCTTTTTTTCGACTTTTTTGCATCCCTGCGTCGTTTCGTCTCTAAGAAATAAAAATGTTATTATATTAAAAATATAATCTTAACAATATAATTGCAATGTCTCCAAGATATAAAAATGTCAATATATCAACAATATAATCTTAACAATGTCTTTCGTTTCCAAGGAATTGTGCAAGGTAAACGGAGTATGCAGTTGAAACCTTTTTTTTTAGACTTTTTTGCATCCTGCGCCTTTTCGTCTCCAAGAAATAAAAATGTTATTATAGCAACAATATAATCTTAACAATGTCTTTCTTGTCCAAGGAAACGTATAGAATTATATGCTAAAGGCATTTAAAACGATTCATTTTCGAGTTTTTTGCATCCTGCGCCGTTTCGTCTCCAAGAAATAAAAATGTTATTATATCAACAATATAATCTTAACAATGTCTTTCGTTTCCAAGGAATCGTGCAAGCTAAACGGATTAGGCAGTTGAAACCTTTTTATTTTTAGACGTTTATGCATCCTGCGCCTTTTCGTCTGCAAGGAATAAAAATCTTATTATATTAACAATATAATCTTAACCATGTCTTTCGTTTCCAAGGAAATGTATATGTTTATATGTTAAAGGCAGTTAAAACGTATTATTTTCGACTTTTTTGCATCATGCGCATTTTCGTTTCCAAGAAATAAAAATGTTATTATAATAACAATATAATCTTAACAATGCCGTTCGTTTCCAAGGAAATGTGCAAGCTAAATGGAGTAGGCAGTTGAAACCTTTTTTTTAGACTTTTTTGCATCCTGCGCCTTTTCGTCTCCAAGAAATAAAAATGTTATTATAGCAACAATATAATCTTAACAATGTCTTTCTTGTCCAAGGAAACGTATAGAATTATATGCTAAAGGCATTTAAAACGATTCATTTTCGAGTTTTTTTGCATCCTGCGCCGTTTCGTCTCCAAGAAATAAAAATTTTATTATATCAACAATATAATCTTAACAATGTCTTTCGTTTCCAAGTAATCGTGCAAGCTAAACGGATTAGGCAGTTGAAACCTTTTTATTTTTAGACGTTTTTGCATCCTCCGCCTTTTCGTCTGCAAGGAATAAAAATCTTATTATATTAACAATATAATCTTAACCATGTCTTTCGTTTCCAAGGAAATGTATATGTTTATATGTTAAAGGCAGTTAAAACGTATTATTTTCGACTTTTTTGCATCATGCGCCTTTTCGTTTCCAAGAAATAAAAATGTTATTATAATAACAATATAATCTTAACAATGCCGTTCGTTTCCAAGGAAATGTGCAAGCTAAATGGAGTAGGCAGTTGAAACCTTTTTTTTAGACTTTTTTGCATCGTGCGACTTTTCGTCTCCAAGAAATAAAAATGTTATTTCATCAACAATATAATCTTAACAATATCTTTCGTATCCAAGGAAACGTATAGGTATATATGCTAAAGTCAGTTAAAACGATTTGTTTTTTACTTCAATTGCATCCTTCGCCTATTCGTCTCCAAGAAATAAAAATGTTATTATATGAGCAATTTCATCCTAACAATGTCTTTCTTTTCCAAGGAAACGTATAGGTTTATATGCTAAAGGCAGTTGAAACGTTTTATTTTCGAGTTTTTTGCATTCTGCGCCGTTTCGTCTCCCAGAAATAAAAATGATATTATATTAACAATATAATCTTAACAATGTCTTTTGTAACCAAGGAAATGTATAGGTTTATATGCTAAAGGCATTTAAAACGATTTATTTTTTACTTTTTTTGCATCCTGCGACTTTTCGTCTCCAAGAAATAAAAATGTCAATTTATCAACAATATAATCTTAACAATGTCTTTCGTTTCCAAGGAAATGTGCAAGCTAAACGCAGTAGGCAGTTCAAACCTTTTTTTCGACTTTTTTGCATCCCTGCGCCTTTTCGTCTCTAAGAAATAAAAATGTTATTATATTAAAAATATAATCTTAACAATATAATTGCAATGTCTCCAAGAAATAAAAATGTCATTATATCAACAATATAATCTTAACAATGTCTTTCGTTAGGAAGGAATTGTGCAAGGTAAATGGAGTATGCAGTTGAAACCGTTTTTTTTTAGACTTTTTTGCATCCTGCGCCTTTTCGTCTCCAAGAAATAAAAATGTCATTATATCAACAATATAATCTTAACAATGTCTTTCTTTTCCAAGGAAACGTATAGGTTTATATGCTAAAGGCAGATAAAACGTTTTATTTTCGAGTTTTTTGCATTCTGCGCCGTTTCGTCTCCCAGAAATAAAAATATTATTATATTAACAATATAATCTTAATAATGTATTTAGTTTCTAAGGAAATGTGGAAGCTAAACAGAGTGGGCAGTTAAAACCTTTTTTTTTTAGACATTTTTGCATCCTGTGCCTTTTTGTCTGCAAGAAATGAAAATTTTATTATAATAACAATATAATCTTAACAACGTCTTTCGTTTCGAAGGAAATGTGCAATCAATACGGAGTAGGCAGTTGAAACCTTTCTTTTTTCGACTTTTTTGCATCCCTGCGCCTCTTAGTCTCTAAGAAATAAAAATGTTATTATATTAACAATATAATCTTAACAATGTCTTTCTTTTCCAAGGAAACGTATAGGTTGATATGCTAAAGGCAGCTGAAACGTTATATTTTCGAGTTTTTTGCATTCTGCACCGTTTCCTCTCCCAGAAATGAAAATGTTATTATATTAACAATATAATCTAACCAATGTCTTTCGTTTCTAAAGAAATGTATAGGTTTATATGCTAAAGGCATTTAAAACGATTTTTTTACTTTTTTACTTTTTTACTTTTTTACTTTTTTACTTTTTTTGCATCCTGCGACTTTTCGTCTCCAAGAAATAAAAATGTTATTATATGAACAATTTCATCTTAACAATGCCTTTCGTTTCCAAGGAAACGTATAGGTTTATATGCAAAAGGCAGTTAAAATGTTTTATTTTCGACTTTTTTGCATCCTGCGCCTTTTCGTCTCCAAGAAGAAAAAATGTTATTATATCAACAGTATAATCATAAGAATGTCTTTCCTTTCCAAGGAAACGTATAGGATTATATACTAAAGGCAGTTAAAACGTCTCATTTTGAGTTTTTTGCATCCTGCGCCGTTTCGACTCCAAGAAATAAAAATGTTATTATGTCAACAATATAATCTTAACAATGTCTTTCGTTTCAAAGGAAATGTGCAAGCTAGACGCAGTAGACAGTTCAAACCTTTTTTTTAGACTTTTTTGCATCTTGCGCCTTTTCGTCTCCCAGAAATAAAAATGTCATTATATCAACAATATAATCTTTACAATGTCTTTCTTTTCCAAGGAAACGTATAAGTTTATATGCTCAAGGCAGATAAAACGTTTTATTTTCGAGTTTTTTGCATTCTGCGCCGTTTCGTCTCCCAGAAATAAAAATGTTATTATATTAACAATATAATCTTAACAATGTATTTCGTTTCTAAGGAAATGTGGAAGCTAAACAGAGTAGGCAGTTGAAACCTTTTTTTTTTTAGACTTTTTTGCATTCTGTGCCTTTTCGTCTGCAAGAAATGAAAATTTTATTATAATAACAATATAATCTTAACAACGTCTTTCATTTCCAAGGAAATGTGCAATCAATATGGAGTAGGCAGTTGAAACCTTTCTTTTTTCGACTTTTTTGCATCCCTGCGCCTTTTCGTCTCTAAGAAATAAAATTGTTATTATATTAACAATATAATCTTAACAATGTCTTTCGTTTCCAAGGATATGCGCAAGCTAAACGGAGTACGCAGTTGAAACCTTTCTTTAGACTTTTTTGCATCCTGCGCCTATTCGTCTCCAAGAAATAAAAATGTTATTATATCAACAATATAATCTTAACAATGTCTTTCTTTTCCAAGGAAACGTAAAGGTTTATATCCTAAAGGCAGTTGAAACGTTTTATTTTCGAGCTTTTTGCATTCTGCGCAGTTTCGTCTCCCAGAAATAAAAATGTTATTATATTAACAATATAATCTTAACAATGTCTTTCGTTTCTAAGGAAAAGTATAGGTTTATATGCTAAAGGCATTTAAAACGATTTATTTTTTACTTTTTTGGCATCCTGCGCCGTTTCATCTCCAAGAAATAAAAATGTCATTATATCAAAAATATAATCCTAACAATGCCTTTCGTTTCCATGGAAATGTGCAAGCTAAACGCAGTAGGCAGTTCAAACCTTTTTTTCGACTTTTTTGCATCCCTGCGTCTTTTCGTCTCTAAGAAATAAAAATGTTATTATATTATAAATATAATCTTAACAATATAATTGCAATGTCTCCAAGAAATAAAAATGTCATTATATCAACAATATAATCTTAACAATGTCTTTCGTTTCCAAGGAATTGTGCAAGGTAAACGTAGTATGCAGTTGAAACCTTTTTTTTAGACTTTTTTGCATCCTGCGATTTTTCGTCTCCAAGAAATAAAAATGTTATTATATCAACAATATAATCTTAACCATGTCTTTCGTTTCCAAGGAAATGTATATGTTTATATGTTAAAGGCAGTTAAAACGTATTATTTTCGACTTTTTTGCATCATACGCCTTTTCGTTTCCAAGAAATAAAAATGTTATTATAATAACAATATAATCTTAACAATGCCGTTCGTTTCCAAGGAAATGTGCAAGCTAAATGGAGTAGGCAGTTGAAACCTTTTTTTTTATACTTTTTTGCATCCTGCGCCTTTTCTTCTCCAAGACATTAAAATGTTATTTTATCAACAATATAATCTTAACAATGTCTTTCGTATCCAAGGAAACGTATAGGTATATATGCTAAAGGCAGTTAAAACGATTTGTTTTTTACTTCTTTTGCATCCTGCGCCTATTCGTCTCCAAGAAATAAAAATGTTATTATATGAGCAATTTCATCTTAACAATGTCTTTGTTTTCCAAGGAAACGTATAGGTTTATATGCTAAAGGCAGTTGAAACGTTTTATTTTCGAGTTTATTGCATTCTGCGCCGTTTCGTCTCCCAGAAATAAAAATGTTATTATATTAACAATATAATCTTAACAATGTCTTTCGTTTCTAAGGAAAAGTATATTTTTATATGCTAAAGGCATTTAAAGCGATTTATTTTTGACTTTTTGGCATCCTGCGCCGTTTCGTCTCCAAGAAATAAAAATGTCATTATATCAACAATATAATCTTAACAATATCTTTCGTTTCGAAGGAAATGTGCAAGCTAAACGTAGTAGGCAGTACAAACCTTTTTTTCGACTTTTTTGCATCCTGCGCCTTTTCGTCTCCTAGAAATAAAAATGTCATTATATCAACAATATAATCTTCACAATGTCTTTCTTTTCCAAGGAAACGTATAGGTTTATATGCTAAAGGCAGATAAAACGTTTTATTTTCGAGTTTTTTGCATTCTGCGCCGTTTCGTCTCCCAGAAATAAAAATGTTATTATATTAACAATATAATCTTAACAATGTCTTTCGTTTCTAAGGAAATGTGGAAGCTAAAAAGAGTAGGCAGTTGAAACCTTTTTTTTTTAGACTTTTTTGCATTCTGTGCCTTTTCGTCTGCAAGAAATTAAAATTTTATTATAATAACAATATAATCTTAACAACGTCTTTCGTTTCCATTGAAATGTGCAATCAATACGGAGTAGGCAGTTGAAACCTTTCTTTTTTCGACTTTTTTGCAACCCTGCGCCTTTTCGTCTCTAAGAAATAAAAATGTCAATATATCAACAATATAATCTTAACAATGTCTTTCGTTTCCAAGGAATTGTGCAAGCTAAACGCAGTAGGCAGTTCAAACCTTTTTTTCGACTTTTTTGCATCCCTGCGTCGTTTCGTCTCTAAGAAATAAAAATGTTATTATATTAAAAATATAATCTTAACAATATAATTGCAATGTCTCCAAGATATAAAAATGTCAATATATCAACAATATAATCTTAACAATGTCTTTCGTTTCCAAGGAAATGTATATGTTTATATGTTAAAGGCAGTTAAAACGTATTATTTTCGACTTTTTTGCATCATGCGCCTTTTCGTTTCCAAGAAATAAAAATGTTATTATAATAACAATATAATCTTAACAATGCCGTTCGTTTCCAAGGAAATGTGCAAGCTAAATGGAGTAGGCAGTTGAAACCTTTTTTTTAGACTTTTTTGCATCGTGCGACTTTTCGTCTCCAAGAAATAAAAATGTTATTTCATCAACAATATAATCTTAACAATATCTTTCGTATCCAAGGAAACGTATAGGTATATATGCTAAAGTCAGTTAAAACGATTTGTTTTTTACTTCAATTGCATCCTTCGCCTATTCGTCTCCAAGAAATAAAAATGTTATTATATGAGCAATTTCATCCTAACAATGTCTTTCTTTTCCAAGGAAACGTATAGGTTTATATGCTAAAGGCAGTTGAAACGTTTTATTTTCGAGTTTTTTGCATTCTGCGCCGTTTCGTCTCCCAGAAATAAAAATGATATTATATTAACAATATAATCTTAACAATGTCTTTTGTAACCAAGGAAATGTATAGGTTTATATGCTAAAGGCATTTAAAACGATTTATTTTTTACTTTTTTTGCATCCTGCGACTTTTCGTCTCCAAGAAATAAAAATGTCAATTTATCAACAATATAATCTTAACAATGTCTTTCGTTTCCAAGGAAATGTGCAAGCTAAACGCAGTAGGCAGTTCAAACCTTTTTTTCGACTTTTTTGCATCCCTGCGCCTTTTCGTCTCTAAGAAATAAAAATGTTATTATATTAAAAATATAATCTTAACAATATAATTGCAATGTCTCCAAGAAATAAAAATGTCATTATATCAACAATATAATCTTAACAATGTCTTTCGTTAGGAAGGAATTGTGCAAGGTAAATGGAGTATGCAGTTGAAACCGTTTTTTTTAGACTTTTTTGCATCCTGCGCCTTTTCGTCTCCAAGAAATAAAAATGTCATTATATCAACAATATAATCTTAACAATGTCTTTCTTTTCCAAGGAAACGTATAGGTTTATATGCTAAAGGCAGATAAAACGTTTTATTTTCGAGTTTTTTGCATTCTGCGCCGTTTCGTCTCCCAGAAATAAAAATATTATTATATTAACAATATAATCTTAATAATGTATTTAGTTTCTAAGGAAATGTGGAAGCTAAACAGAGTGGGCAGTTAAAACCTTTTTTTTTTAGACATTTTTGCATCCTGTGCCTTTTTGTCTGCAAGAAATGAAAATTTTATTATAATAACAATATAATCTTAACAACGTCTTTCGTTTCCAAGGAAATGTGCAATCAATACGGAGTAGGCAGTTGAAACCTTTCTTTTTTCGACTTTTTTGCATCCCTGCGCCTCTTAGTCTCTAAGAAATAAAAATGTTATTATATTAACAATATAATCTTAACAATGTCTTTCTTTTCCAAGGAAACGTATAGGTTGATATGCTAAAGGCAGCTGAAACGTTATATTTTCGAGTTTTTTGCATTCTGCACCGTTTCCTCTCCCAGAAATGAAAATGTTATTATATTAACAATATAATCTAACCAATGTCTTTCGTTTCTAAAGAAATGTATAGGTTTATATGCTAAAGGCATTTAAAACGATTTATTTTTTACTTTTTTTGCATCCTGCGACTTTTCGTCTCCAAGAAATAAAAATGTTATTATATGAACAATTTCATCTTAACAATGCCTTTCGTTTCCAAGGAAACGTATAGGTTTATATGCAAAAGGCAGTTAAAATGTTTTATTTTCGACTTTTTTGCATCCTGCGCCTTTTCGTCTCCAAGAAGAAAAAATGTTATTATATCAACAGTATAATCATAAGAATGTCTTTCCTTTCCAAGGAAACGTATAGGATTATATACTAAAGGCAGTTAAAACGTCTCATTTTGAGTTTTTTGCATCCTGCGCCGTTTCGACTCCAAGAAATAAAAATGTTATTATGTCAACAATATAATCTTAACAATGTCTTTCGTTTCAAAGGAAATGTGCAAGCTAGACGCAGTAGACAGTTCAAACCTTTTTTTTTCGACTTTTTTGCATCCCTGCGCCTTTTCGTTTCCAAGAAATTAAAATGTTATTATTATAACAATATAATCTTAAAAATGTCTTTCGTATCCAAGGAAACGTATAGGTATATATGCTAAAGGCAGTTAAAACGATTTGTTTTTTACTTCTTTTGCATCCTGCGCTTATTCGTCTCCAAGAAATAAAAATGTCATTATATCAACAATATAATCTTAACAATGTCTTTCGTTTCCAAGGAAATGTGCAAGCTAAACGTAGTAGGCAGTACAAGCCTTTTTTTCGACTTTTTTGCATCCTGCGCCTTTTCGTCTCCTAGAAATAAAAATGTCATTATATCAACAATATAATCTTAACAATGTCTTTCTTTTCCAAGGAAACGTATAGGTTTATATGCTAAAGGCAGATAAAACGTTTTATTTTCGAGTTTTTTGCATTCTGCGCCGTTTCGTCTCCCAGAAATAAAAATGTTATTATATTAACAATATAATCTTAACAATTTCTTTCGTTTCTAAGGAAATGTGGAAGCTAAACAGAGTAGGCAGTTGAAACCTTTTTTTTTTAGACTTTTTTGCATTCTGTGCCTTTTCGTCTGCAAGAAATTAAAATTTTATTATAATAACAATATAATCTTAACAACGTCTTTCGTTTCCATTGAAATGTGCAATCAATACGGAGTAGGCAGTTGAAACCTTTCTTTTTTCGACTTTTTTGCAACCCTGCGCCTTTTCGTCTCTAAGAAATAAAAATGTTATTATATTAACAATATAATCTTAACAATGTCTTTCGTTTCCAAGGATATGTGCAAGCTAAACGGAGTACGCAGTTGAAACCTTTTTTTTAGACTTTTTTGCATCCTGCGCCTATTCGTCTCCAAGAAATAAAAATCTTATTATATTAACAATATAATCTTAACCATGTCTTTCGTTTCCAAGGAATGTTTATGTTTATATATTATAGGCAGTTAAAATGTTTAATTTTCGACTTTTTTGCATCATGCGCCTTTTCGTTTCCAAGAAATTAAAATGTTATTATTATAACAATATAATCTTAACAATGCCGTTCGTTTCCAAGGAAATGTGCAAGCTAAATGGAGTAGGCAGTTGAAACCTTTTTTTTTGACTTTTTTGCATCCTGCGCCTTTTCGTCTCCAAGATATAAAAATGTTATTTTATCAACAATATAATCTTAAAAATGTCTTTCGTATCCAAGGAAACGTATAGGTATATATGCTAAAGGCAGTTAAAACGATTTGTTTTTTACTTCTTTTGCATCCTGCGCTTATTCGTCTCCAAGAAATAAAAATGTCATTATATCAACAATATAATCTTAACAATGTCTTTCGTTTCCAAGGAAATGTGCAAGCTAAACGTAGTAGGCAGTACAAGCCTTTTTTTCGACTTTTTTGCATCCTGCGCCTTTTCGTCTCCTAGAAATAAAAATGTCATTATATCAACAATATAATCTTAACAATGTCTTTCTTTTCCAAGGAAACGTATAGGTTTATATGCTAAAGGCAGATAAAACGTTTTATTTTCGAGTTTTTTGCATTCTGCGCCGTTTCGTCTCCCAGAAATAAAAATGTTATTATATTAACAATATAATCTTAACAATTTCTTTCGTTTCTAAGGAAATGTGGAAGCTAAACAGAGTAGGCAGTTGAAACCTTTTTTTTTTAGACTTTTTTGCATTCTGTGCCTTTTCGTCTGCAAGAAATTAAAATTTTATTATAATAACAATATAATCTTAACAACGTCTTTCGTTTCCATTGAAATGTGCAATCAATACGGAGTAGGCAGTTGAAACCTTTCTTTTTTCGACTTTTTTGCAACCCTGCGCCTTTTCGTCTCTAAGAAATAAAAATGTTATTATATTAACAATATAATCTTAACAATGTCTTTCGTTTCCAAGGATATGTGCAAGCTAAACGGAGTACGCAGTTGAAACCTTTTTTTTAGACTTTTTTGCATCCTGCGCCTATTCGTCTCCAAGAAATAAAAATGTTATTATATCAACAATATAATCTTAACAATGTCTTTCGTTTCTAAGGAAATGTATAGGTTTATATGCTAAAGGCATTTAAAAAGATTTATTTTTGACTTTTTTTGCATCCTGCGACTTTTTGTCTCCAAGAAATAAAAATGTTATTATATGAACAATTTCATCTCAACAATGTCTTTCGTTTCCAAGGAAACGTATAGGTTTATATGGAAAAGGCAGTTAAAATGTTTTGTTTTCGACTTTTTAACATCCTTCGCCTTTTCGTCTCCAAGAAATAAAAATGTTATTATATCAACAGTATAATCATAAGAATGTCTTTCCTTTCCAAGGAAACGTTAACGCAGTTAAAACGTTTCGTTTTCGAGTTTTTGGCATCCTGCGCCGTTTCGTCTCCAAGAAATAAAAATGTCATTTTATCAACAATACAATCTTAACAATGTCTTTCGTTTCCAAGGAAATGTGCAAGCTAAACGCAGTAGGCAGTTCAAACCTTTTTTTCGACTTTTTTGCATCCCTGCGCCTTTTCGTCTCAAAGAAATAAAAATGTTATTATATTAAAAATATAATCTTAACAATATAATTGCAATGTCTCCAAGAAATAAAAATGTCATTATATCAACAATATAATCTTAACAATGTCTTTCGTTTCGAAGGAATTGTGCAAGGTAAACGGAGTATGCAGTTGAAACCTTTTTTTTAGACTTTTTTGCATCCTGCGCCATTTCGTCTCCAAGAAATAAAAATGTCATTATATCAACAATATAATCTTAACAATGTCTTTCGTTTCCAAGGAATTGTGCAAGGTAAGCGGAGTATGCAGTTGAAACCTTTTTTTTATACTTTTTTGCATCCTGCGCCTTTTCGTCTCCAAGAAGTAAAAATGTTATTATATCAACAGTATAATCATAAGAATGTCTTTCCTTTCCAAGGAAACGTATAGGATTATATGCTAAAGGCAGTTAAAACGTTTCATTTTGAGTTTTTTGCATCCTGCGCCGTTTCGTCTCCAAGAAATAAAAATGTCATTATATCAACAATATAATCTTAACAATGTCTTTCTTTTCCAAGGAAACGTTTAGGTTTATATGCTAAAGGCAGATAAAACGTTTTATTTTCGAGTTTTTTGCATTCTGCGCCGTTTCGTCTCCCAGAAATAAAAATATTATTATATTAACAATATAATCTTAACATGTATTTAGTTTCTAAGGAAATGTGGAAGCTAAACAGAGTAGGCAGTTAAAACCTTTTTTTTTTAGACTTTTTTGCATCCTGTGCCATTTTGTCTGCAAGAAATGAAAATTTTATTATAATAACAATATAATCTTAACAACGTCTTTCGTTTCCAAGGAAATGTGCAATCAATATGGAGTAGGCAGTTGAAACCTTTCTTTTTTCGAGTTTTTTGCATCCCTGCGCCTTTTCGTCTCTAAGAAATAAAATTGTTATTATATTAACAATATAATCTTAACAATGTCTTTCGTATCCAAGGATATGCGCAAGCTAAGCGGAGTACGCAGTTGAAACCTTATTTTTAGACTTTTTTGCATCCTGCGCCTATTCGTCTCCAAGAAATAAAAATGTTATTATATCAACAATATAATCTTAACAATGTCTTTAACGTATAGGTTTATATCCTAAAGGCAGTTGAATCGTTTTATTTTCGAGCTTTTTGCATTCTGCGCCGTTTCGTCTCCCAGAAATAAAAATGTTATTATATTAACAATATAATCTTAACAATGTCTTTCGTTTCTAAGGAAAAGTATAGGTTTATATGCTAAAGGCATTTAAAACGATTTATTTTTTACTTCTTTTGCATCCTGCGACTTTTTGTCTCCAAGAAATAAAAATGTTATTATATAAACAATTTCATCTCAACAATGTCTTTCGTTTCCAAGGAAACGTATAGGTTTATATGGAAAAGGCAGTTAAAATGTTTTGTTTTCGACAATTTAACATCCTTCGTCTTTTCGTCTCCAAGAAATAAAAATGTTATTATATCAACAGTATAATCATAAGAATGTCTTTCCTTTCCAAGGAAACGTATAGGGATATATGCTAAAGGCAGTTAAAACGTTTCATGTTCGAGTTTTTGGCATCCTGCGCCGTTTCGTCTCCAAGAAATAAAAATGTCATTTTATCAACAATATAATCTTAACAATGTCTTTCGTTTCCAAGGAAATGTGCAAGCTAAACGCAGTAGGCAGTTCAAACCTTTTTTTCGACTTTTTTGCATCCCTGCGTCTTTTCGTCTCTAAGAAATAAAAATGTTATTATATTAAAAATATAATCTTAACAATATAATTGCAATGTCTCCAAGATATAAAAATGTCAATATATCAACAATATAATCTTAACAATGTCTTTCGTTTCCAAGGAATTGTGCAAGGTAAACGGAGTATGCAGTTGAAACCTTTTTTTTTTTTAGACTTTTTTGCATCCTGCGCCTTTTCGTCTCCAAGAAATAAAAATATTATTATAGCAACAATATAATCATAACAATGTCTTTCTTGTCCAAGGAAACGTATAGAATTATATGCTAAAGGCATTTAAAACGATTCATTTTCGAGTTTTTTGCATCCTGCGCCGTTTCGTCTCCAAGAAATAAAAATGTTATTATATCAACAATATAATCTTAACAATGTCTTTCGTTTCCAAGGAATCGTGCAAGCTAAACGGATTAGGCAGTTGAAACCTTTTTATTTTTAGCCGTTTTTGCATCCTGCGCCTTTTCGTCTGCAAGGAATAAAAATCTTATTATATTAACAATATAATCTTAACCATGTCTTTCGTTTCCAAGGAATTGTATATGTTTATATGTTAAAGGCAGTTAAAACGTATTATTTTCGACTTTTTTGCATCATGCGCCTTTTCGTTTCCAAGAAATAAAAATGTTATTATAATAACAATATAATCTTAACAATGCCGTTCGTTTCCAAGGAAATGTGCAAGCTAAATGGAGTAGGCAGTTGAAACCTTTTTTTTTATACTTTTTTGCATCCTGCGCCTTTTCTTCTCCAAGACATTAAAATGTTATTTTATCAACAATATAATCTTAACAATGTCTTTCGTATCCAAGGAAACGTATAGGTATATATGCTAAAGGCAGTTAAAACGATTTGTTTTTTACTTCTTTTGCATCCTGCGCCTATTCGTCTCCAAGAAATAAAAATGTTATTATATGAGCAATTTCATCTTAACAATGTCTTTGTTTTCCAAGGAAACGTATAGGTTTATATGCTAAAGGCAGTTGAAACGTTTTATTTTCGAGTTTATTGCATTCTGCGCCGATTCGTCTCCCAGAAATAAAAATGTTATAATATTAACAATATAATCTTAACAATGTCTTTCGTTTCTAAGGTAAAGTATAGGTTTATATGCTACAGGCATTTAAAACGATTTATTTTTGACTTTTTTGGCATCCTGCGCCGTTTCGTCTCCAAGAAATAAAAATGTCATTATATCAACAATATAATCTTCACAATGTCTTTAGTTTCCAAGGAATTGTGCAAGCTTAACGGATTAGGCAGTTGAAACCTTTTTATTTTTTGACGGTTTTGCATTCTGCGCCTTTTCGTCTCCAAGAAATAAAAATCTTATTATATTAACAATATAATCTTAACCATGTCTTTCGTTTCCAAGGAATGTTTATGTTTATATATTATAGGCAGTTAAAATGTTTTATTTTCGACTTTTTTGCATCATGCGCCTTTTCGTTTCCAAGAAATTAAAATGTTATTATTATAACAATATAATCTTAACAATGCCGTTCGTTTCCAAGGAAATGTGCAAGCTAAATGGAGTAGGCAGTTGAAACCTTTTTTTTAGACTTTTTTGCATCCTGCGCCTTTTCGTCTCCAAGATATAAAAATGTTATTTTATCAACAATATAATCTTAAAAATGTCTTACGTATCCAAGGAAACGTATAGGTATATATGCTAAAGGCAGTTAAAACGATTTGTTTTTTACTTCTTTTGCATCCTGCGCTTATTCGTCTCCAAGAAATAAAAATGTTATTATATGAGCAATTTCATCTTAACAATGTCTTTGTTTTCCAAGGAAACGTATAGGTTTATATGCTAAAGGCAGTTAAAACGTTTTATTTTCGAGTTTATTGCATTCTGCGCCGTTTCGTCTCCCAGAAATAAAAATGTTATTATATTAACAATATAATCTTAACAATGTCTTTCGTTTCTAAGGAAAAGTATATTTTTATATGCTAAAGGCATTTAAAGCGATTTATTTTTGACTTTTTGGCATCCTGCGCCGTTTCGTCTCCAAGAAATAAAAATGTCATTATATAAACAATATAATCTTAACAATATCTTTCGTTTCGAAGGAAATGTGCAAGCTAAACGTAGTAGGCAGTACAAACCTTTTTTTCGACTTTTTTGCATCCTGCGCCTTTTCGTCTCCTAGAAATAAAAATGTCATTATATCAACAATATAATCTTCACAATGTCTTTCTTTTCCAAGGAAACGTATAGGTTTATATGCTAAAGGCAGATAAAACGTTTTATTTTCGAGTTTTTTGCATTCTGCGCCGTTTCGTCTCCCAGAAATAAAAATGTTATTATATTAACAATATAATCTTAACAATGTCTTTCGTTTCTAAGGAAATGTGGAAGCTAAAAAGAGTAGGCAGTTGAAACCTTTTTTTTTTTAGACTTTTTTGCATTCTGTGCCTTTTCGTCTGCAAGAAATTAAAATTTTATTATAATAACAATATAATCTTAACAACGTCTTTCGTTTCCATTGAAATGTGCAATCAATACGGAGTAGGCAGTTGAAACCTTTCTTTTTTCGACTTTTTTTGCAACCCTGCGCCTTTTCGTCTCTAAGAAATAAAAATTTTATTATATTAACAATATAATCTTAACAATGTCTTTCGTTTCCAAGGATATGTGCAAGCTAAACGGAGTACGCAGTTGAAACCTTTTTTTTAGACTTTTTTGCATCCTGCGCCTATTCGTCTCCAAGAAATAAAAATGTTATTATATCAACAATATAATCTTAACAATGTCTTTCGTTTCTAAGGAAATGTATAGGTTTATATGCTAAAGGCATTTAAAAAGATTTATTTTTGACTTTTTTTGCATCCTGCGACTTTTTGTCTCCAAGAAATAAAAATGTTATTATATGAACAATTTCATCTCAACAATGTCTTTCGTTTCCAAGGAAATGTGCAAGCTACACGTAGTAGGCAGTACAAACCTTTTTTTCGACTTTTTTGCATCCTGCGCCTTTTCGTCTCCTAGAAATAAAAATGTCATTATATCAACAATATAATCTTAACAATGTCTTTCTTTTCCAAGGAAACGTATAGGTTTATATGCTAAAGGCAGATAAAACGTTTTATTTTCGAGTTTTTTGCATTCTGCGCCGTTTCGTCTCCCAGAAATAAAAATGTTATTGTATTAACAATATAATCTTAACAATGTCTTTCGTTTCTAAGGAAATGTGGAAGCTAAACAGAGTAGGCAGTTGAAACCTTTTTTTTTTAGACTTTTTTGCATTCTGTGCCTTTTCGTCTGCAAGAAATTAAAATTTTATTATAATAACAATATAATCTTAACAACGTTTCTCGTTTCCATTGAAATGTGCAATCAATACGGAGTAGGCAGTTGAAACCTTTATTTTTTCGACTTTTTTGCAACCCTGCGCCTTTTCGTCTCTAAGAAATAAAAATGTTATTATATTAACAATATAATCTTAACAATGTCTTTCGTTTCCAAGAATATGTGCAAGCTAAACGGAGTACGCAGTTGAAACCTTTTTTTTAGACTTTTTTGCATCCTGCGCCTATTCGTCTCCAAGAAATAAAAATGTTATTATATCAACAATATAATCTTAACAATGTCTTTCGTTTCTAAGGAAATGTATAGGTTTATATGCTAAAGGCATTTAAAAAGATTTATTTTTGACTTTTTTTGCATCCTGCGACTTTCTGTCTCCAAGAAATAAAAATGTTATTATATGAACAATTTCATCTCAACAATGTCTTTCGTTTCCAAGGAAACGTATAGGTTTATATGGAAAAGGCAGTTAAAATGTTTTGTTTTCGACTTTTTAACATCCTTCGCCTTTTCGTCTCCAAGAAATAAAAATGTTATTATATCAACAGTATAATCATAAGAATGTCTTTCCTTTCCAAGGAAACGTTAACGCAGTTAAAACGTTTCATTTTCGAGTTTTTGGCATCCTGCGCCGTTTCGTCTCCAAGAAATAAAAATGTCATTTTATCAACAATATAATCTTAACAATGTCTTTCGTTTCCAAGGAAATGTGCAAGCTAAACGCAGTATGCAGTTCAAACCTTTTTTTCGACTTTTTTGCATCCCTGCGCCTTTTCGTCTCTAAGAAATAAAAATGTTATTATATTAAAAATATAATCTTAACAATATAATTGCAATGTCTCCAAGAAATAAAAATGTCATTATATCAACAATATAATCTTAACAATGTCTTTCGTTTCGAAGGAATTGTGCAAGGTAAACGGAGTATGCAGTTGAAACCTTTTTTTTAGACTTTTTTGCATCCTGCGCCTTTTCGTCTCCAAGAAATAAAAATGTCATTATATCAACAATATAATCTTAACAATGTCTTTCGTTTCCAAGGAATTGTGCAAGGTAAGCGGAGTATGCAGTTGAAACCTTTTTTTTATACTTTTTTGCATCCTGCGCCTTTTCGTCTCCAAGAAGTAAAAATGTTATTATATCAACAGTATAATCATAAGAATGTCTTTCCTTTCCATGGAAACGTATAGGATTATATGCTAAAGGCAGTTAAAACGTTTCATTTTGAGTTTTTTGCATCCTGCGCCGTTTCGTCTCCAAGAAATAAAAATGTCATTATATCAACAATATAATCTTAACAATGTCTTTCTTTTCCAAGGAAACGTTTAGGTTTATATGCTAAAGGCAGATAAAACGTTTTATTTTCGAGTTTTTTGCATTTTGCGCCGTTTCGTCTCCCAGAAATAAAATTATTATTATATTAACAATATAATCTTAACAATGTATTTAGTTTCTAAGGAAATGTGGAAGCTAAACAGAGTAGGCAGTTAAAACCTTTTTTTTTTAGACTTTTTTGCATCCTGTGCCTTTTTGTCTGCAAGAAATGAAAATTTTATTATAATAACAATATAATCTTAACAACGTCTTTCGTTTCCAAGGAAATGTGCAATCAATATGGAGTAGGCAGTTGAAACCTTTCTTTTTTCGAGTTTTTTGCATCCCTGCGCCTTTTCGTCTCTAAGAAATAAAATTGTTATTATATTAACAATATAATCTTAACAATGTCTTTCGTATCCAAGGATATGCGCAAGCTAAACGGAGTACGCAGTTGAAACCTTATTTTTAGACTTTTTTGCATCCTGCGCCTATTCGTCTCCAAGAAATAAAAATGTTATTATATCAACAATATAATCTTAACAATGTCTTTCTTTTCCAAGGAAACGTATAGGTTTATATCCTAAAGGCAGTTGAAACGTTTTATTTTCGAGCTTTTTGCATTCTGCGCCGTTTCGTCTCCCAGAAATAAAAATGTTATTATATCAACAATATAATCTTAACAATGTCTTTCTTTTCCAAGGAAACGTATAGGTTTATATCCTAAAGGCAGTTGAAACGTTTTATTTTCGAGCTTTTTGCATTCTGCGCCGTTTCGTCTCCAAGAAATAAAAATGTCAATATATCAACAATATAATCTTAACAATGTCTTTCGTTTCCAAGGAATTGTGCAAGCTAAACGCAGTAGGCAGTTCAAACCTTTTTTTCGACTTTTTTGCATCCCTGCGTCGTTTCGTCTCTAAGAAATAAAAATGTTATTATATTAAAAATATAATCTTAACAATATAATTGCAATGTCTCCAAGATATAAAAATGTCAATATATCAACAATATAATCTTAACAATGTCTTTCGTTTCCAAGGAATTGTGCAAGGTAAACGGAGTATGCAGTTGAAACCTTTTTTTTTAGACTTTTTTGCATCCTGCGCCTTTTCGTCTCCAAGAAATAAAAATGTTATTATAGCAACAATATAATCTTAACAATGTCTTTCTTGTCCAAGGAAACGTATAGAATTATATGCTAAAGGCATTTAAAACGATTCATTTTCGAGTTTTTTGCATCCTGCGCCGTTTCGTCTCCAAGAAATAAAAATGTTATTATATCAACAATATAATCTTAACAATGTCTTTCGTTTCCAAGGAATCGTGCAAGCTAAACGGATTAGGCAGTTGAAACCTTTTTATTTTTAGACGTTTATGCATCCTGCGCCTTTTCGTCTGCAAGGAATAAAAATCTTATTATATTAACAATATAATCTTAACCATGTCTTTCGTTTCCAAGGAAATGTATATGTTTATATGTTAAAGGCAGTTAAAACGTATTATTTTCGACTTTTTTGCATCATGCGCATTTTCGTTTCCAAGAAATAAAAATGTTATTATAATAACAATATAATCTTAACAATGCCGTTCGTTTCCAAGGAAATGTGCAAGCTAAATGGAGTAGGCAGTTGAAACCTTTTGTTTAGACTTTTTTGCATCCTGCGCCTTTTCGTCTCCAAGAAATAAAAATGTTATTATAGCAACAATATAATCTTAACAATGTCTTTCTTGTCCAAGGAAACGTATAGAATTATATGCTAAAGGCATTTAAAACGATTCATTTTCGAGTTTTTTTGCATCCTGCGCCGTTTCGTCTCCAAGAAATAAAAATTTTATTATATCAACAATATAATCTTAACAATATCTTTCGTATCCAAGGAAACGTATAGGTATATATGCTAAAGTCAGTTAAAACGATTTGTTTTTTACTTCAATTGCATCCTTCGCCTATTCGTCTCCAAGAAATAAAAATGTTATTATATGAGCAATTTCATCCTAACAATGTCTTTCTTTTCCAAGGAAACGTATAGGTTTATATGCTAAAGGCAGTTGAAACGTTTTATTTTCGAGTTTTTTGCATTCTGCGCCGTTTCGTCTCCCAGAAATAAAAATGATATTTTATTAACAATATAATCTTAACAATGTCTTTTGTAACCAAGGAAATGTATAGGTTTATATGCTAAAGGCATTTAAAACGATTTATTTTTTACTTTTTTTGCATCCTGCGACTTTTCGTCTCCAAGAAATAAAAATGTCAATTTATCAACAATATAATCTTAACAATGTCTTTCGTTTCCAAGGAAATGTGCAAGCTAAACGCAGTAGGCAGTTCAAACCTTTTTTTCGACTTTTTTGCATCCCTGCGCCTTTTCGTCTCTAAGAAATAAAAATGTTATTATATTAAAAATATAATCTTAACAATATAATTGCAATGTCTCCAAGAAATAAAAATGTCATTATATCAACAATATAATCTTAACAATGTCTTTCGTTAGGAAGGAATTGTGCAAGGTAAATGGAGTATGCAGTTGAAACCGTTTTTTTTTAGACTTTTTTGCATCCTGCGCCTTTTCGTCTCCAAGAAGTAAAAATGTTATTATATCAACAGTATAATCATAACAATGTCTTTCCTTTCCAAGGAAACGTATAGGATTATATGCTAAAGGCAGTTAAAACGTTTCATTTTCGAGTTTTTTGCATCCTGCGCCGTTTCGACTCCAAGAAATAAAAATGTTATTATGTCAACAATATAATCTTAACAATTTCTTTCGTTTCCAAGGAAATGTGCAAGCTAAACGCAGTAGACAGTTCAAACCTTTTTTTTCGACTCTTTTGCATCCCTGCGCCTTTTCGTCTCTAAGAAATAAAAATGTTATTATATTAAAAATATAATCTTAACAATGTATTTCGTTTCCAAGGAATTGTGCAAGCTAAACGGATTAGGCAGTTGAAACCTTTTTATTTTTTGACGGTTTTGCATCCTGCGCCTTTTCGTCTCCAAGAAATAAAAATCTTATTATATTAACAATATAATCTTAACCATGTCTTTCGTTTCCAAGGAATGTATATGTTTATATATTATAGGCAGTTAAAACGTATTATTTTCGACTTTTTTTCATCCTGCGCCTTTTCGTCTCCAAGAAATAAAAATATTATTTTATCAACAATATAATCTTAACAATGTCTTTTGTATCCAAGGAATTGTGCAAGGTAAACGGAGTATGCAGTTGAAACCTTTTTTTTAGACTTTTTTGCATCCTGCGCCTTTTCGTCTCCAAGAAATAAAAATGTTATTATAGCAACAATATAATCTTAACAATGTCTTTCTTGTCCAAGGAAACGTATAGAATTATATGCTAAAGGCATTTAAAACGATTCATTTTCGAGTTTTTTGCATCCTGCGCCGTTTCGTCTCCAAGAAATAAAAATGTTATTATATCAACAATATAATCTTAACAATGTCTTTCGTTTCCAAGGAATCGTGCAAGCTAAACGGATTAGGCAGTTGAAACCTTTTTATTTTTAGACGTTTATGCATCCTGCGCCTTTTCGTGTGCAAGGAATAAAAATCTTATTATATTAACAATATAATCTTAACCATGTCTTTCGTTTCCAAGGAAATGTATATGTTTATATGTTAAAGGCAGTTAAAACGTATTATTTTCGACTTTTTTGCATCATGCGCATTTTCGTTTCCAAGAAATAAAAATGTTATTATAATAACAATATAATCTTAACAATGCCGTTCGTTTCCAAGGAAATGTGCAAGCTAAATGGAGTAGGCAGTTGAAACCTTTTTTTTAGACTTTTTTGCATCCTGCGCCTTTTCGTCTCCAAGAAATAAAAATGTTATTATAGCAACAATATAATCTTAACAATGTCTTTCTTGTCCAAGGAAACGTATAGAATTATATGCTAAAGGCATTTAAAACGATTCATTTTCGAGTTTTTTTGCATCCTGCGCCGTTTCGTCTCCAAGAAATAAAAATTTTATTATATCAACAATATAATCTTAACAATGTCTTTCGTTTCCAAGTAATCGTGCAAGCTAAACGGATTAGGCAGTTGAAACCTTTTTATTTTTAGACGTTTTTGCATCCTCCGCCTTTTCGTCTGCAAGGAATAAAAATCTTATTATATTAACAATATAATCTTAACCATGTCTTTCGTTTCCAAGGAAATGTATATGTTTATATGGTAAAGGCAGTTAAAACGTATTATTTTCGACTTTTTTGCATCATGCGCCTTTTCGTTTCCAAGAAATAAAAATGTTATTATAATAACAATATAATCTTAACAATGCCGTTCGTTTCCAAGGAAATGTGCAAGCTAAATGAAGTAGGCAGTTGAAACCTTTTTTTTAGACTTTTTTGCATCGTGCGACTTTTCGTCTCCAAGAAATAAAAATGTTATTTCATCAACAATATAATCTTAACAATATCTTTCGTATCCAAGGAAACGTATAGGTATATATGCTAAAGTCAGTTAAAACGATTTGTTTTTTACTTCAATTGCATCCTTCGCCTATTCGTCTCCAAGAAATAAAAATGTTATTATATGAGCAATTTCATCCTAACAATGTCTTTCTTTTCCAAGGAAACGTATAGGTTTATATGCTAAAGGCAGTTGAAACGTTTTATTTTCGAGTTTTTTGCATTCTGCGCCGTTTCGTCTCCCAGAAATAAAAATGATATTATATTAACAATATAATCTTAACAATGTCTTTTGTAACCAAGGAAATGTATAGGTTTATATGCTAAAGGCATTTAAAACGATTTATTTTTTACTTTTTTTGCATCCTGCGACTTTTCGTCTCCAAGAAATAAAAATGTCAATTTATCAACAATATAATCTTAACAATGTCTTTCGTTTCCAAGGAAATGTGCAAGCTAAACGCAGTAGGCAGTTCAAACCTTTTTTTCGACTTTTTTGCATCCCTGCGCCTTTTCGTCTCTAAGAAATAAAAATGTTATTATATTAAAAATATAATCTTAACAATATAATTGCAATGTCTCCAAGAAATAAAAATGTCATTATATCAACAATATAATCTTAACAATGTCTTTCGTTAGGAAGGAATTGTGCAAGGTAAATGGAGTATGCAGTTGAAACCGTTTTTTTTTAGACTTTTTTGCATCCTGCGCCTTTTCGTCTCCAAGAAATAAAAATGTCATTATATCAACAATATAATCTTAACAATGTCTTTCTTTTCCAAGGAAACGTATAGGTTTATATGCTAAAGGCAGATAAAACGTTTTATTTTCGAGTTTTTTGCATTCTGCGCCGTTTCGTCTCCCAGAAATAAAAATATTATTATATTAACAATATAATCTTAATAATGTATTTAGTTTCTAAGGAAATGTGGAAGCTAAACAGAGTGGGCAGTTAAAACCTTTTTTTTTTAGACATTTTTGCATCCTGTGCCTTTTTGTCTGCAATAAATGAAAATTTTATTATAATAACAATATAATCTTAACAACGTCTTTCGTTTCCAAGGAAATGTGCAATCAATACGGAGTAGGCAGTTGAAACCTTTCTTTTTTCGACTTTTTTGCATAGCTGCGCCTCTTAGTCTCTAAGAAATAAAAATGTTATTATATTAACAATATAATCTTAACAATGTCTTTCTTTTCCAAGGAAACGTATAGGTTGATATGCTTAAGGCAGCTGAAACGTTATATTTTCGAGTTTTTTGCATTCTGCACCGTTTCCTCTCCCAGAAATAAAAATGTTATTATATTAACAATATAATCTAACCAATGTCTTTCGTTTCTAAAGAAATGTATAGGTTTATATGCTAAAGGCATTTAAAACGATTTATTTTTTACTTTTTTTGCATCCTGCGACTTTTCGTCTCCAAGAAATAAAAATGTTATTATATGAACAATTTCATCTTAACAATGCCTTTCGTTTCCAAGGAAACGTATAGGTTTATATGCAAAAGGCAGTTAAAAAGTTTTATTTTCGACTTTTTTGCATCCTTCGCCTTTTCGTCTCCAAGAAGAAAAAATGTTATTATATCAACAGTATAATCATAAGAATGTCTTTCCTTTCCAAGGAAACGTATAGGATTATATACTAAAGGCAGTTAAAACGTCTCATTTTGAGTTTTTTGCATCCTGCGCCGTTTCGACTCCAAGAAATAAAAATGTTATTATGTCAACAATATAATCTTAACAATGTCTTTCGTTTCAAAGGAAATGTGCAAGCTAGACGCAGTAGACAGTTCAAACCTTTTTTTTTCGACTTTTTTGCATCCCTGCGCCTTTTCGTCTCTAAGAAATAAAAATGTTATTATATTAAAAATATAATCTTAACAATGTCTTTCGTTTCCAAGGAATTGTGCAAGCTAAACGGATTAGGCAGTTGAAACCTTTTTATTTTTTGACGGTTTTGCATCCTGCGCCTTTTCGTCTCCAAGAAATAAAAATCTTATTATATTAACAATATAATCTTAACCATGTCTTTCGTTTCCAAGGAATGTTTATGTTTATATATTATAGGCAGTTAAAATGTTTAATTTTCGACTTTTTTGCATCATGCGCCTTTTCGTTTCCAAGAAATTAAAATGTTATTATTATAACAATATAATCTTAACAATGCCGTTCGTTTCCAAGGAAATGTGCAAGCTAAATGGAGTAGGCAGTTGAAACCTTTTTTTTTGACTTTTTTGCATCCTGCGCCTTTTCGTCTCCAAGATATAAAAATGTTATTTTATCAACAATATAATCTTAAAAATGTCTTTCGTATCCAAGGAAACGTATAGGTATATATGCTAAAGGCAGTTAAAACGATTTGTTTTTTACTTCTTTTGCATCCTGCGCTTATTCGTCTCCAAGAAATAAAAATGTCATTATATCAACAATATAATCTTAACAATGTCTTTCGTTTCCAAGGAAATGTGCAAGCTAAACGTAGTAGGCAGTACAAGCCTTTTTTTCGACTTTTTTGCATCCTGCGCCTTTTCGTCTCCTAGAAATAAAAATGTCATTATATCAACAATATAATCTTAACAATGTCTTTCTTTTCCAAGGAAACGTATAGGTTTATATGCTAAAGGCAGATAAAACGTTTTATTTTCGAGTTTTTTGCATTCTGCGCCGTTTCGTCTCCCAGAAATAAAAATGTTATTATATTAACAATATAATCTTAACAATTTCTTTCGTTTCTAAGGAAATGTGGAAGCTAAACAGAGTAGGCAGTTGAAACCTTTTTTTTTTAGACTTTTTTGCATTCTGTGCCTTTTCGTCTGCAAGAAATTAAAATTTTATTATAATAACAATATAATCTTAACAACGTCTTTCGTTTCCATTGAAATGTGCAATCAATACGGAGTAGGCAGTTGAAACCTTTCTTTTTTCGACTTTTTTGCAACCCTGCGCCTTTTCGTCTCTAAGAAATAAAAATGTTATTATATTAACAATATAATCTTAACAATGTCTTTCGTTTCCAAGGATATGTGCAAGCTAAACGGAGTACGCAGTTGAAACCTTTTTTTTAGACTTTTTTGCATCCTGCGCCTATTCGTCTCCAAGAAATAAAAATGTTATTATATCAACAATATAATCTTAACAATGTCTTTCGTTTCTAAGGAAATGTATAGGTTTATATGCTAAAGGCATTTAAAAAGATTTATTTTTGACTTTTTTTGCATCCTGCGACTTTTTGTCTCCAAGAAATAAAAATGTTATTATATGAACAATTTCATCTCAACAATGTCTTTCGTTTCCAAGGAAACGTATAGGTTTATATGGAAAAGGCAGTTAAAATGTTTTGTTTTCGACTTTTTAACATCCTTCGCCTTTTCGTCTCCAAGAAATAAAAATGTTATTATATCAACAGTATAATCATAAGAATGTCTTTCGTTTCCAAGGAAATGTGCAAGCTAAACGCAGTAGGCAGTTCAAACCTTTTTTTCGACTTTTTTGCATCCCTGCGCCTTTTCGTCTCAAAGAAATAAAAATGTTATTATATTAAAAATATAATCTTAACAATATAATTGCAATGTCTCCAAGAAATAAAAATGTCATTATATCAACAATATAATCTTAACAATGTCTTTCGTTTCGAAGGAATTGTGCAAGGTAAACGGAGTATGCAGTTGAAACCTTTTTTTTAGACTTTTTTGCATCCTGCGCCATTTCGTCTCCAAGAAATAAAAATGTCATTATATCAACAATATAATCTTAACAATGTCTTTCGTTTCCAAGGAATTGTGCAAGGTAAGCGGAGTATGCAGTTGAAACCTTTTTTTTATACTTTTTTGCATCCTGCGCCTTTTCGTCTCCAAGAAGTAAAAATGTTATTATATCAACAGTATAATCATAAGAATGTCTTTCCTTTCCAAGGAAACGTATAGGATTATATGCTAAAGGCAGTTAAAACGTTTCATTTTGAGTTTTTTGCATCCTGCGCCGTTTCGTCTCCAAGAAATAAAAATGTCATTATATCAACAATATAATCTTAACAATGTCTTTCTTTTCCAAGGAAACGTTTAGGTTTATATGCTAAAGGCAGATAAAACGTTTTATTTTCGAGTTTTTTGCATTCTGCGCCGTTTCGTCTCCCAGAAATAAAAATATTATTATATTAACAATATAATCTTAACAATGTATTTAGTTTCTAAGGAAATGTGGAAGCTAAACAGAGTAGGCAGTTAAAACCTTTTTTTTTAGACTTTTTTGCATCCTGTGCCATTTTGTCTGCAAGAAATGAAAATTTTATTATAATAACAATATAATCTTAACAACGTCTTTCGTTTCCAAGGAAATGTGCAATCAATATGGAGTAGGCAGTTGAAACCTTTCTTTTTTCGAGTTTTTTGCATCCCTGCGCCTTTTCGTCTCTAAGAAATAAAATTGTTATTATATTAACAATATAATCTTAACAATGTCTTTCGTATCCAAGGATATGCGCAAGCTAAGCGGAGTACGCAGTTGAAACCTTATTTTTAGACTTTTTTGCATCCTGCGCCTATTCGTCTCCAAGAAATAAAAATGTTATTATATCAACAATATAATCTTAACAATGTCTTTAACGTATAGGTTTATATCCTAAAGGCAGTTGAATCGTTTTATTTTCGAGCTTTTTGCATTCTGCGCCGTTTCGTCTCCCAGAAATAAAAATGTTATTATATTAACAATATAATCTTAACAATGTCTTTCGTTTCTAAGGAAAAGTATAGGTTTATATGCTAAAGGCATTTAAAACGATTTATTTTTTACTTCTTTTGCATCCTGCGACTTTTTGTCTCCAAGAAATAAAAATGTTATTATATAAACAATTTCATCTCAACAATGTCTTTCGTTTCCAAGGAAACGTA
This sequence comes from Ectobius pallidus, assembly GCA_964059195.1. NCBI lineage: Eukaryota > Metazoa > Arthropoda > Insecta > Blattodea > Ectobiidae > Ectobius > Ectobius pallidus. The sequence goes on along the minus strand of CAXKWD010000091.1, from coordinate 89,052 downwards.
TAGGTTTATATGGAAAAGGCAGTTAAAATGTTTTGTTTTCGACAATTTAACATCCTTCGTCTTTTCGTCTCCAAGAAATAAAAATGTTATTATATCAACAGTATAATCATAAGAATGTCTTTCCTTTCCAAGGAAATGTATAGGGATATATGCTAAAGGCAGTTAAAACGTTTCATGTTCGAGTTTTTGGCATCCTGCGCCGTTTCGTCTCCAAGAAATAAAAATGTCATTTTATCAACAATATAATCTTAACAATGTCTTTCGTTTCCAAGGAAATGTGCAAGCTAAACGCAGTAGGCAGTTCAAACCTTTTTTTCGACTTTTTTGCATCCCTGCGTCTTTTCGTCTCTAAGAAATAAAAATGTTATTATATTAAAAATATAATCTTAACAATATAATTGCAATGTCTCCAAGATATAAAAATGTCAATATATCAACAATATAATCTTAACAATGTCTTTCGTTTCCAAGGAATTGTGCAAGGTAAACGGAGTATGCAGTTGAAACCTTTTTTTTTTTTTAGACTTTTTTGCATCCTGCGCCTTTTCGTCTCCAAGAAATAAAAATATTATTATAGCAACAATATAATCATAACAATGTCTTTCTTGTCCAAGGAAACGTATAGAATTATATGCTAAAGGCATTTAAAACGATTCATTTTCGAGTTTTTTGCATCCTGCGCCGTTTCGTCTCCAAGAAATAAAAATGTTATTATATCAACAATATAATCTTAACAATGTCTTTCGTTTCCAAGGAATCGTGCAAGCTAAACGGATTAGGCAGTTGAAACCTTTTTATTTTTAGCCGTTTTTGCATCCTGCGCCTTTTCGTCTGCAAGGAATAAAAATCTTATTATATTAACAATATAATCTTAACCATGTCTTTCGTTTCCAAGGAATTGTATATGTTTATATGTTAAAGGCAGTTAAAACGTATTATTTTCGACTTTTTTGCATCATGCGCCTTTTCGTTTCCAAGAAATAAAAGTGTTATTATAATAACAATATAATCTTAACAATGCCGTTCGTTTCCAAGGAAATGTGCAAGCTAAACGCAGTAGGCAGTTCAAACCTTTTTTTCGACTTTTTTGCATCCCTGCGCCTTTTCGTCTCAAAGAAATAAAAATGTTATTATATTAAAAATATAATCTTAACAATATAATTGCAATGTCTCCAAGAAATAAAAATGTCATTATATCAACAATATAATCTTAACAATGTCTTTCGTTTCGAAGGAATTGTGCAAGGTAAACGGAGTATGCAGTTGAAACCTTTTTTTTAGACTTTTTTGCATCCTGCGCCTTTTCTTCTCCAAGACATTAAAATGTTATTTTATCAACAATATAATCTTAACAATGTCTTTCGTATCCAAGGAAACGTATAGGTATATATGCTAAAGGCAGTTAAAACGATTTGTTTTTTACTTCTTTTGCATCCTGCGCCTATTCGTCTCCAAGAAATAAAAATGTTATTATATGAGCAATTTCATCTTAACAATGTCTTTCCTTTCCAAGGAAACGTTAACGCAGTTAAAACGTTTCGTTTTCGAGTTTTTGGCATCCTGCGCCGTTTCGTCTCCAAGAAATAAAAATGTCATTTTATCAACAATACAATCTTAACAATGTCTTTCGTTTCCAAGGAAATGTGCAAGCTAAACGCAGTAGGCAGTTCAAACCTTTTTTTCGACTTTTTTGCATCCCTGCGCCTTTTCGTCTCAAAGAAATAAAAATGTTATTATATTAAAAATATAATCTTAACAATATAATTGCAATGTCTCCAAGAAATAAAAATGTCATTATATCAACAATATAATCTTAACAATGTCTTTCGTTTCGAAGGAATTGTGCAAGGTAAACGGAGTATGCAGTTGAAACCTTTTTTTTAGACTTTTTTGCATCCTGCGCCATTTCGTCTCCAAGAAATAAAAATGTCATTATATCAACAATATAATCTTAACAATGTCTTTCGTTTCCAAGGAATTGTGCAAGGTAAGCGGAGTATGCAGTTGAAACCTTTTTTTTATACTTTTTTGCATCCTGCGCCTTTTCGTCTCCAAGAAGTAAAAATGTTATTATATCAACAGTATAATCATAAGAATGTCTTTCCTTTCCAAGGAAACGTATAGGATTATATGCTAAAGGCAGTTAAAACGTTTCATTTTGAGTTTTTTGCATCCTGCGCCGTTTCGTCTCCAAGAAATAAAAATGTCATTATATCAACAATATAATCTTAACAATGTCATTCTTTTCCAAGGAAACGTTTAGGTTTATATGCTAAAGGCAGATAAAACGTTTTATTTTCGAGTTTTTTGCATTCTGCGCCGTTTCGTCTCCCAGAAATAAAAATATTATTATATTAACAATATAATCTTAACAATGTATTTAGTTTCTAAGGAAATGTGGAAGCTAAACAGAGTAGGCAGTTAAAACCTTTTTTTTTTAGACTTTTTTGCATCCTGTGCCATTTTGTCTGCAAGAAATGAAAATTTTATTATAATAACAATATAATCTTAACAACGTCTTTCGTTTCCAAGGAAATGTGCAATCAATATGGAGTAGGCAGTTGAAACCTTTCTTTTTTCGAGTTTTTTGCATCCCTGCGCCTTTTCGTCTCTAAGAAATAAAATTGTTATTATATTAACAATATAATCTTAACAATGTCTTTCGTATCCAAGGATATGCGCAAGCTAAGCGGAGTACGCAGTTGAAACCTTATTTTTAGACTTTTTTGCATCCTGCGCCTATTCGTCTCCAAGAAATAAAAATGTTATTATATCAACAATATAATCTTAACAATGTCTTTAACGTATAGGTTTATATCCTAAAGGCAGTTGAATCGTTTTATTTTCGAGCTTTTTGCATTCTGCGCCGTTTCGTCTCCCAGAAATAAAAATGTTATTATATTAACAATATAATCTTAACAATGTCTTTCGTTTCTAAGGAAAAGTATAGGTTTATATGCTAAAGGCATTTAAAACGATTTATTTTTTACTTCTTTTGCATCCTGCGACTTTTTGTCTCCAAGAAATAAAAATGTTATTATATAAACAATTTCATCTCAACAATGTCTTTCGTTTCCAAGGAAACGTATAGGTTTATATGGAAAAGGCAGTTAAAATGTTTTGTTTTCGACAATTTAACATCCTTCGTCTTTTCGTCTCCAAGAAATAAAAATGTTATTATATCAACAGTATAATCATAAGAATGTCTTTCCTTTCCAAGGAAACGTATAGGGATATATGCTAAAGGCAGTTAAAACGTTTCATGTTCGAGTTTTTGGCATCCTGCGCCGTTTCGTCTCCAAGAAATAAAAATGTCATTTTATCAACAATATAATCTTAACAATGTCTTTCGTTTCCAAGGAAATGTGCAAGCTAAACGCAGTAGGCAGTTCAAACCTTTTTTTCGACTTTTTTGCATCCCTGCGTCTTTTCGTCTCTAAGAAATAAAAATGTTATTATATTAAAAATATAATCTTAACAATATAATTGCAATGTCTCCAAGATATAAAAATGTCAATATATCAACAATATAATCTTAACAATGTCTTTCGTTTCCAAGGAATTGTGCAAGGTAAACGGAGTATGCAGTTGAAACCTTTTTTTTTTTTTAGACTTTTCTGCATCCTGCGCCTTTTCGTCTCCAAGAAATAAAAATATTATTATAGCAACAATATAATCATAACAATGTCTTTCTTGTCCAAGGAAACGTATAGAATTATATGCTAAAGGCATTTAAAACGATTCATTTTCGAGTTTTTTGCATCCTGCGCCGTTTCGTCTCCAAGAAATAAAAATGTTATTATATCAACAATATAATCTTAACAATGTCTTTCGTTTCCAAGGAATCGTGCAAGCTAAACGGATTAGGCAGTTGAAACCTTTTTATTTTTAGCCGTTTTTGCATCCTGCGCCTTTTCGTCTGCAAGGAATAAAAATCTTATTATATTAACAATATAATCTTAACCATGTCTTTCGTTTCCAAGGAATTGTATATGTTTATATGTTAAAGGCAGTTAAAACGTATTATTTTCGACTTTTTTGCATCATGCGCCTTTTCGTTTCCAAGAAATAAAAATGTTATTATAATAACAATATAATCTTAACAATGCCGTTCGTTTCCAAGGAAATGTGCAAGCTAAATGGAGTAGGCAGTTGAAACCTTTTTTTTTATACTTTTTTGCATCCTGCGCCTTTTCTTCTCCAAGACATTAAAATGTTATTTTATCAACAATATAATCTTAACAATGTCTTTCGTATCCAAGGAAACGTATAGGTATATATGCTAAAGGCAGTTAAAACGATTTGTTTTTTACTTCTTTTGCATCCTGCGCCTATTCGTCTCCAAGAAATAAAAATGTTATTATATGAGCAATTTCATCTTAACAATGTCTTTGTTTTCCAAGGAAACGTATAGGTTTATATGCTAAAGGCAGTTGAAACGTTTTATTTTCGAGTTTATTGCATTCTGCGCCGATTCGTCTCCCAGAAATAAAAATGTTATAATATTAACAATATAATCTTAACAATGTCTTTCGTTTCTAAGGTAAAGTATAGGTTTATATGCTACAGGCATTTAAAACGATTTATTTTTGACTTTTTTGGCATCCTGCGCCGTTTCGTCTCCAAGAAATAAAAATGTCATTATATCAACAATATAATCTTCACAATGTCTTTAGTTTCCAAGGAATTGTGCAAGCTTAACGGATTAGGCAGTTGAAACCTTTTTATTCTTTGACGGTTTTGCATTCTGCGCCTTTTCGTCTCCAAGAAATAAAAATCTTATTATATTAACAATATAATCTTAACCATGTCTTTCGTTTCCAAGGAATGTTTATGTTTATATATTATAGGCAGTTAAAATGTTTTATTTTCGACTTTTTTGCATCATGCGCCTTTTCGTTTCCAAGAAATTAAAATGTTATTATTATAACAATATAATCTTAACAATGCCGTTCGTTTCCAAGGAAATGTGCAAGCTAAATGGAGTAGGCAGTTGAAACCTTTTTTTTAGACTTTTTTGCATCCTGCGCCTTTTCGTCTCCAAGATATAAAAATGTTATTTTATCAACAATATAATCTTAAAAATGTCTTACGTATCCAAGGAAACGTATAGGTATATATGCTAAAGGCAGTTAAAACGATTTGTTTTTTACTTCTTTTGCATCCTGCGCTTATTCGTCTCCAAGAAATAAAAATGTTATTATATGAGCAATTTCATCTTAACAATGTCTTTGTTTTCCAAGGAAACGTATAGGTTTATATGCTAAAGGCAGTTAAAACGTTTTATTTTCGAGTTTATTGCATTCTACGCCGTTTCGTCTCCCAGAAATAAAAATGTTATTATATTAACAATATAATCTTAACAATGTCTTTCGTTTCTAAGGAAAAGTATATTTTTATATGCTAAAGGCATTTAAAGCGATTTATTTTTGACTTTTTGGCATCCTGCGCCGTTTCGTCTCCAAGAAATAAAAATGTCATTATATCAACAATATAATCTTAACAATATCTTTCGTTTCGAAGGAAATGTGCAAGCTAAACGTAGTAGGCAGTACAAACCTTTTTTTCGACTTTTTTGCATCCTGCGCCTTTTCGTCTCCTAGAAATAAAAATGTCATTATATCAACAATATAATCTTCACAATGTCTTTCTTTTCCAAGGAAACGTATAGGTTTATATGGAAAAGGCAGTTAAAATGTTTTGTTTTCGACTTTTTAACATCCTTCGCCTTTTCGTCTCCAAGAAATAAAAATGTTATTATATCAACAGTATAATCATAAGAATGTCTTTCCTTTCCAAGGAAACGTTAACGCAGTTAAAACGTTTCATTTTCGAGTTTTTGGCATCCTGCGCCGTTTCGTCTCCAAGAAAAAAAAATGTCATTTTATCAACAATATAATCTTAACAATATCTTTCGTTTCGAAGGAAATGTGCAAGCTAAACGTAGTAGGCAGTACAAACCTTTTTTTCGACTTTTTTGCATCCTGCGCCTTTTCGTCTCCTAGAAATAAAAATGTCATTATATCAACAATATAATCTTCACAATGTCTTTCTTTTCCAAGGAAACGTATAGGTTTATATGCTAAAGGCAGATAAAACGTTTTATTTTCGAGTTTTTTGCATTCTGCGCCGTTTCGTCTCCCAGAAATAAAAATGTTATTATATTAACAATATAATCTTAACAATGTCTTTCGTTTCTAAGGAAATGTGGAAGCTAAAAAGAGTAGGCAGTTGAAACCTTTTTTTTTTTAGACTTTTTTGCATTCTGTGCCTTTTCGTCTGCAAGAAATTAAAATTTTATTATAATAACAATATAATCTTAACAACGTCTTTCGTTTCCATTGAAATGTGCAATCAATACGGAGTAGGCAGTTGAAACCTTTCTTTTTTCGACTTTTTTTGCAACCCTGCGCCTTTTCGTCTCTAAGAAATAAAAATTTTATTATATTAACAATATAATCTTAACAATGTCTTTCGTTTCCAAGGATATGTGCAAGCTAAACGGAGTACGCAGTTGAAACCTTTTTTTTAGACTTTTTTGCATCCTGCGCCTATTCGTCTCCAAGAAATAAAAATGTTATTATATCAACAATATAATCTTAACAATGTCTTTCGTTTCTAAGGAAATGTATAGGTTTATATGCTAAAGGCATTTAAAAAGATTTATTTTTGACTTTTTTTGCATCCTGCGACTTTTTGTCTCCAAGAAATAAAAATGTTATTATATGAACAATTTCATCTCAACAATGTCTTTCGTTTCCAAGGAAATGTGCAAGCTACACGTAGTAGGCAGTACAAACCTTTTTTTCGACTTTTTTGCATCCTGCGCCTTTTCGTCTCCTAGAAATAAAAATGTCATTATATCAACAATATAATCTTAACAATGTCTTTCTTTTCCAAGGAAACGTATAGGTTTATATGCTAAAGGCAGATAAAACGTTTTATTTTCGAGTTTTTTGCATTCTGCGCCGTTTCGTCTCGCAGAAATAAAAATGTTATTGTATTAACAATATAATCTTAACAATGTCTTTCGTTTCTAAGGAAATGTGGAAGCTAAACAGAGTAGGCAGTTGAAACCTTTTTTTTTTAGACTTTTTTGCATTCTGTGCCTTTTCGTCTGCAAGAAATTAAAATTTTATTATAATAACAATATAATCTTAACAACGTTTCTCGTTTCCATTGAAATGTGCAATCAATACGGAGTAGGCAGTTGAAACCTTTATTTTTTCGACTTTTTTGCAACCCTGCGCCTTTTCGTCTCTAAGAAATAAAAATGTTATTATATTAACAATATAATCTTAACAATGTCTTTCGTTTCCAAGAATATGTGCAAGCTAAACGGAGTACGCAGTTGAAACCTTTTTTTTAGACTTTTTTGCATCCTGCGCCTATTCGTCTCCAAGAAATAAAAATGTTATTATATCAACAATATAATCTTAACAATGTCTTTCGTTTCTAAGGAAATGTATAGGTTTATATGCTAAAGGCATTTAAAAAGATTTATTTTTGACTTTTTTTGCATCCTGCGACTTTTTGTCTCCAAGAAATAAAAATGTTATTATATGAACAATTTCATCTCAACAATGTCTTTCGTTTCCAAGGAAACGTATAGGTTTATATGGAAAAGGCAGTTAAAATGTTTTGTTTTCGACTTTTTAACATCCTTCGCCTTTTCGTCTCCAAGAAATAAAAATGTTATTATATCAACAGTATAATCATAAGAATGTCTTTCCTTTCCAAGGAAACGTTAACGCAGTTAAAACGTTTCATTTTCGAGTTTTTGGCATCCTGCGCCGTTTCGTCTCCAAGAAAAAAAAATGTCATTTTATCAACAATATAATCTTAACAATGTCTTTCGTTTCCAAGGAAATGTGCAAGCTAAACGCAGTATGCAGTTCAAACCTTTTTTTCGACTTTTTTGCATCCCTGCGCCTTTTCGTCTCTAAGAAATAAAAATGTTATTATATTAAAAATATAATCTTAACAATATAATTGCAATGTCTCCAAGAAATAAAAATGTCATTATATCAACAATATAATCTTAACAATGTCTTTCGTTTCGAAGGAATTGTGCAAGGTAAACGGAGTATGCAGTTGAAACCTTTTTTTAGACTTTTTTGCATCCTGCGCCTTTTCGTCTCCAAGAAATAAAAATGTCATTATATCAACAATATAATCTTAACAATGTCTTTCGTTTCCAAGGAATTGTGCAAGGTAAGCGGAGTATGCAGTTGAAACCTTTTTTTTATACTTTTTTGCATCCTGCGCCTTTTCGTCTCCAAGAAGTAAAAATGTTATTATATCAACAGTATAATCATAAGAATGTCTTTCCTTTCCATGGAAACGTATAGGATTATATGCTAAAGGCAGTTAAAACGTTTCATTTTGAGTTTTTTGCATCCTGCGCCGTTTCGTCTCCAAGAAATAAAAATGTCATTATATCAACAATATAATCTTAACAATGCCTTTCTTTTCCAAGGAAACGTTTAGGTTTATATGCTAAAGGCAGATAAAACGTTTTATTTTCGAGTTTTTTGCATTTTGCGCCGTTTCGTCTCCCAGAAATAAAAATATTATTATATTAACAATATAATCTTAACAATGTATTTAGTTTCTAAGGAAATGTGGAAGCTAAACAGAGTAGGCAGTTAAAACCTTTTTTTTTTAGACTTTTTTGCATCCTGTGCCTTTTTGTCTGCAAGAAATGAAAATTTTATTATAATAACAATATAATCTTAACAACGTCTTTCGTTTCCAAGGAAATGTGCAATCAATATGGAGTAGGCAGTTGAAACCTTTCTTTTTTCGAGTTTTTTGCATCCCTGCGCCTTTTCGTCTCTAAGAAATAAAATTGTTATTATATTAACAATATAATCTTAACAATGTCTTTCGTATCCAAGGATATGCGCAAGCTAAACGGAGTACGCAGTTGAAACCTTATTTTTAGACTTTTTTGCATCCTGCGCCTATTCGTCTCCAAGAAATAAAAATGTTATTATATCAACAATATAATCTTAACAATGTCTTTCTTTTCCAAGGAAACGTATAGGTTTATATCCTAAAGGCAGTTGAAACGTTTTATTTTCGAGCTTTTTGCATTCTGCGCCGTTTCGTCTCCCAGAAATAAAAATGTTATTATATCAACAATATAATCTTAACAATGTCTTTCTTTTCCAAGGAAACGTATAGGTTTATATCCTAAAGGCAGTTGAAACGTTTTATTTTCGAGCTTTTTGCATTCTGCGCCGTTTCGTCTCCAAGAAATAAAAATGTCAATATATCAACAATATAATCTTAACAATGTCTTTCGTTTCCAAGGAATTGTGCAAGCTAAACGCAGTAGGCAGTTCAAACCTTTTTTTCGACTTTTTTGCATCCCTGCGTCGTTTCGTCTCTAAGAAATAAAAATGTTATTATATTAAAAATATAATCTTAACAATATAATTGCAATGTCTCCAAGATATAAAAATGTCAATATATCAACAATATAATCTTAACAATGTCTTTCGTTTCCAAGGAATTGTGCAAGGTAAACGGAGTATGCAGTTGAAACCTTTTTTTTTAGACTTTTTTGCATCCTGCGCCTTTTCGTCTCCAAGAAATAAAAATGTTATTATAGCAACAATATAATCTTAACAATGTCTTTCTTGTCCAAGGAAACGTATAGAATTATATGCTAAAGGCATTTAAAACGATTTATTTTCGAGTTTTTTGCATCCTGCGCCGTTTCGTCTCCAAGAAATAAAAATGTTATTATATCAACAATATAATCTTAACAATGTCTTTCGTTTCCAAGGAATCGTGCAAGCTAAACGGATTAGGCAGTTGAAACCTTTTTATTTTTAGACGTTTATGCATCCTGCGCCTTTTCGTCTGCAAGGAATAAAAATCTTATTATATTAACAATATAATCTTAACCATGTCTTTCGTTTCCAAGGAAATGTATATGTTTATATGTTAAAGGCAGTTAAAACGTATTATTTTCGACTTTTTTGCATCATGCGCATTTTCGTTTCCAAGAAATAAAAATGTTATTATAATAACAATATAATCTTAACAATGCCGTTCGTTTCCAAGGAAATGTGCAAGCTAAATGGAGTAGGCAGTTGAAACCTTTTGTTTAGACTTTTTTGCATCCTGCGCCTTTTCGTCTCCAAGAAATAAAAATGTTATTATAGCAACAATATAATCTTAACAATGTCTTTCTTGTCCAAGGAAACGTATAGAATTATATGCTAAAGGCATTTAAAACGATTCATTTTCGAGTTTTTTTGCATCCTGCGCCGTTTCGTCTCCAAGAAATAAAAATTTTATTATATCAACAATATAATCTTAACAATATCTTTCGTATCCAAGGAAACGTATAGGTATATATGCTAAAGTCAGTTAAAACGATTTGTTTTTTACTTCAATTGCATCCTTCGCCTATTCGTCTCCAAGAAATAAAAATGTTATTATATGAGCAATTTCATCCTAACAATGTCTTTCTTTTCCAAGGAAACGTATAGGTTTATATGCTAAAGGCAGTTGAAACGTTTTATTTTCGAGTTTTTTGCATTCTGCGCCGTTTCGTCTCCCAGAAATAAAAATGATATTATATTAACAATATAATCTTAACAATGTCTTTTGTAACCAAGGAAATGTATAGGTTTATATGCTAAAGGCATTTAAAACGATTTATTTTTTACTTTTTTTGCATCCTTCGCCTATTCGTCTCCAAGAAATAAAAATGTTATTATATGAGCAATTTCATCCTAACAATGTCTTTCTTGTCCAAGGAAACGTATAGAATTATATGCTAAAGGCATTTAAAACGATTCATTTTCGAGTTTTTTGCATCCTGCGCCGTTTCGTCTCCAAGAAGTAAAAATGTTATTATATCAACAGTATAATCATAACAATGTCTTTCCTTTCCAAGGAAACGTATAGGATTATATGCTAAAGGCAGTTAAAACGTTTCATTTTCGAGTTTTTTGCATCCTGCGCCGTTTCGACTCCAAGAAATAAAAATGTTATTATGTCAACAATATAATCTTAACAATTTCTTTCGTTTCCAAGGAAATGTGCAAGCTAAACGCAGTAGACAGTTCAAACCTTTTTTTCGACTCTTTTGCATCCCTGCGCCTTTTCGTCTCTAAGAAATAAAAATGTTATTATATTAAAAATATAATCTTAACAATGTATTTCGTTTCCAAGGAATTGTGCAAGCTAAACGGATTAGGCAGTTGAAACCTTTTTATTTTTTGACGGTTTTGCATCCTGCGCCTTTTCGTCTCCAAGAAATAAAAATCTTATTATATTAACAATATAATCTTAACCATGTCTTTCGTTTCCAAGGAATGTATATGTTTATATATTATAGGCAGTTAAAACATATTATTTTCGACTTTTTTTCATCCTGCGCCTTTTCGTCTCCAAGAAATAAAAATATTATTTTATCAACAATATAATCTTAACAATGTCTTTTGTATCCAAGGAAATCTATAGGTTTATATGCTAAAGGCAGTTAAAACGATTTGTTTCTTAATTCGTTTGCATCCTGCGCCTATTCGTCTCCAAGAAATAAAAATGTTATTATATGAGCAATTTCATCTTAACAATGTCTTTTGTTTCCAAGGAAACGGATAGGTTTATATGGAAAAGGCAGTTAAAATGTTTTGTTTTCGACTTTTTTGCATCCTTCGCCTTTTCGTCTCCAAGAAATAAAAATGTCATTATATCAACAATATAATCTTAACAATGTCTTTCTTTTCCAAGGAAACGTATAGGTTTATATGCTAAAGGCAGATAAAACGTTTTATTTTCGAGTTTTTTGCATTCTGCGCCGTTTCGTCTCCCAGAAATAAAAATATTATTATATTAACAATATAATCTTAATAATGTATTTAGTTTCTAAGGAAATGTGGAAGCTAAACAGAGTGGGCAGTTAAAACCTTTTTTTTTTAGACATTTTTGCATCCTGTGCCTTTTTGTCTGCAAGAAATGAAAATTTTATTATAATAACAATATAATCTTAACAACGTCTTTCGTTTCCAAGGAAATGTGCAATCAATACGGAGTAGGCAGTTGAAACCTTTCTTTTTTCGACTTTTTTGCATCCCTGCGCCTCTTAGTCTCTAAGAAATAAAAATGTTATTATATTAACAATATAATCTTAACAATGTCTTTCTTTTCCAAGGAAACGTATAGGTTGATATGCTAAAGGCAGCTGAAACGTTATATTTTCGAGTTTTTTGCATTCTGCACCGTTTCCTCTCCCAGAAATAAAAATGTTATTATATTAACAATATAATCTAACCAATGTCTTTCGTTTCTAAAGAAATGTATAGGTTTATATGCTAAAGGCATTTAAAACGATTTATTTTTTACTTTTTTTGCATCCTGCGACTTTTCGTCTCCAAGAAATAAAAATGTTATTATATGAACAATTTCATCTTAACAATGCCTTTCGTTTCCAAGGAAACGTATAGGTTTATATGCAAAAGGCAGTTAAAATGTTTTATTTTCGACTTTTTTGCATCCTGCGCCTTTTCGTCTCCAAGAAGAAAAAATGTTATTATATCAACAGTATAATCATAAGAATGTCTTTCCTTTCCAAGGAAACGTATAGGATTATATACTAAAGGCAGTTAAAACGTCTCATTTTGAGTTTTTTGCATCCTGCGCCGTTTCGACTCCAAGAAATAAAAATGTTATTATGTCAACAATATAATCTTAACAATGTCTTTCGTTTCAAAGGAAATGTGCAAGCTAGACGCAGTAGACAGTTCAAACCTTTTTTTTCGACTTTTTTGCATCCCTGCGCCTTTTCGTCAATAAGAAATAAAAATGTTATTATATTAAAAATATAATCTTAACAATGTCTTTCGTATCCAAGGAAACGTATAGGTATATATGCTAAAGGCAGTTAAAACGATTTGTTTTTTACTTCTTTTGCATCCTGCGCTTATTCGTCTCCAAGAAATAAAAATGTTATTATATGAGCAATTTCGTCTTAACAATGTCTTTGTTTTCCAAGGAAACGTATAGGTTTATATGCTAAAGGCAGTTGAAACGTTTTATTTTCGAGTTTATTGCATTCTGCGCCGTTTCGTCTCCCAGAAATAAAAATGTTATTATATTAACAATATAATCTTAACAATGTCTTTCGTTTCTAAGGAAAAGTATAGGTTTATATGCTAAAGGCATTTAAAGCGATTTATTTTCGACTTTTTTGGCATCCTGCGCCGTTTCGTCTCCAAGAAATAAAAATGTCATTATATCAACAATATAATCTTAACAATGTCTTTCGTTTCCAAGGAAATGTGCAAGCTAAACGTAGTAGGCAGTACAAGCCTTTTTTTCGACTTTTTTGCATCCTGCGCCTTTTCGTCTCCTAGAAATAAAAATGTCATTATATCAACAATATAATCTTAACAATGTCTTTCTTTTCCAAGGAAACGTATAGGTTTATATGCTAAAGGCAGATAAAACGTTTTATTTTCGAGTTTTTTGCATTCTGCGCCGTTTCGTCTCCCAGAAATAAAAATGTTATTATATTAACAATATAATCTTAACAATTTCTTTCGTTTCTAAGGAAATGTGGAAGCTAAACAGAGTAGGCAGTTGAAACCTTTTTTTTTTAGACTTTTTTGCATTCTGTGCCTTTTCGTCTGCAAGAAATTAAAATATTATTATAATAACAATATAATCTTAACAACGTCTTTCGTTTCCATTGAAATGTGCAATCAATACGGAGTAGGCAGTTGAAACCTTTCTTTTTTCGACTTTTTTGCAACCCTGCGCCTTTTCGTCTCTAAGAAATAAAAATGTTATTATATTAACAATATAATCTTAACAATGTCTTTCGTTTCCAAGGATATGTGCAAGCTAAACGGAGTACGCAGTTGAAACCTTTTTTTTAGACTTTTTTGCATCCTGCGCCTATTCGTCTCCAAGAAATAAAAATGTTACTATATCAACAATATAATCTTAACAATGTCTTTCGTTTCTAAGGAAATGTATAGGTTTATATGCTAAAGGCATTTAAAAAGATTTATTTTTGACTTTTTTTGCATCCTGCGACTTTTTGTCTCCAAGAAATAAAAATGTTATTATATGAACAATTTCATCTCAACAATGTCTTTCGTTTCCAAGGAAACGTATAGGTTTATATGGAAAAGGCAGTTAAAATGTTTTGTTTTCGACTTTTTAACATCCTTCGCCTTTTCGTCTCCAAGAAATAAAAATGTTATTATATCAACAGTATAATCATAAGAATGTCTTTCCTTTCCAAGGAAACGTTAACGCAGTTAAAACGTTTCGTTTTCGAGTTTTTGGCATCCTGCGCCGTTTCGTCTCCAAGAAATAAAAATGTCATTTTATCAACAATACAATCTTAACAATGTCTTTCGTTTCCAAGGAAATGTGCAAGCTAAACGCAGTAGGCAGTTCAAACCTTTTTTTCGACTTTTTTGCATCCCTGCGCCTTTTCGTCTCAAAGAAATAAAAATGTTATTATATTAAAAATATAATCTTAACAATATAATTGCAATGTCTCCAAGAAATAAAAATGTCATTATATCAACAATATAATCTTAACAATGTCTTTCGTTTCGAAGGAATTGTGCAAGGTAAACGGAGTATGCAGTTGAAACCTTTTTTTTAGACTTTTTTGCATCCTGCGCCATTTCGTCTCCAAGAAATAAAAATGTCATTATATCAACAATATAATCTTAACAATGTCTTTCGTTTCCAAGGAATTGTGCAAGGTAAGCGGAGTATACAGTTGAAACCTTTTTTTTATACTTTTTTGCATCCTGCGCCTTTTCGTCTCCAAGAAGTAAAAATGTTATTATATCAACAGTATAATCATAAGAATGTCTTTCCTTTCCAAGGAAACGTATAGGATTATATGCTAAAGGCAGTTAAAACGTTTCATTTTGAGTTTTTTGCATCCTGCGCCGTTTCGTCTCCAAGAAATAAAAATGTCATTATATCAACAATATAATCTTAACAATGTCTTTCTTTTCCAAGGAAACGTTTAGGTTTATATGCTAAAGGCAGATAAAACGTTTTATTTTCGAGTTTTTTGCATTCTGCGCCGTTTCGTCTCCCAGAAATAAAAATATTATTATATTAACAATATAATCTTAACAACGTATTTAGTTTCTAAGGAAATGTGGAAGCTAAACAGAGTAGGCAGTTAAAACCTTTTTTTTTTAGACTTTTTTGCATCCTGTGCCATTTTGTCTGCAAGAAATGAAAATTTTATTATAATAACAATATAATCTTAACAACGTCTTTCGTTTCCAAGGAAATGTGCAATCAATATGGAGTAGGCAGTTGAAACCTTTCTTTTTTCGAGTTTTTTGCATCCCTGCGCCTTTTCGTCTCTAAGAAATAAAATTGTTATTATATTAACAATATAATCTTAACAATGTCTTTCGTATCCAAGGATATGCGCAAGCTAAGCGGAGTACGCAGTTGAAACCTTATTTTTAGACTTTTTTGCATCCTGCGCCTATTCGTCTCCAAGAAATAAAAATGTTATTATATCAACAATATAATCTTAACAATGTCTTTAACGTATAGGTTTATATCCTAAAGGCAGTTGAATCGTTTTATTTTCGAGCTTTTTGCATTCTGCGCCGTTTCGTCTCCCAGAAATAAAAATGTTATTATATTAACAATATAATCTTAACAATGTCTTTCGTTTCTAAGGAAAAGTATAGGTTTATATGCTAAAGGCATTTAAAACGATTTATTTTTTACTTCTTTTGCATCCTGCGACTTTTTGTCTCCAAGAAATAAAAATGTTATTATATAAACAATTTCATCTCAACAATGTCTTTCGTTTCCAAGGAAACGTATAGGTTTATATGGAAAAGGCAGTTAAAATGTTTTGTTTTCGACAATTTAACATCCTTCGTCTTTTCGTCTCCAAGAAATAAAAATGTTATTATATCAACAGTATAATCATAAGAATGTCTTTCCTTTCCAAGGAAACGTATAGGGATATATGCTAAAGGCAGTTAAAACGTTTCATGTTCGAGTTTTTGGCATCCTGCGCCGTTACGTCTCCAAGAAATAAAAATGTCATTTTATCAACAATATAATCTTAACAATGTCTTTCGTTTCCAAGGAAATGTGCAAGCTAAACGCAGTAGGCAGTTCAAACCTTTTTTTCGACTTTTTTGCATCCCTGCGTCTTTTCGTCTCTAAGAAATAAAAATGTTATTATATTAAAAATATAATCTTAACAATATAATTGCAATGTCTCCAAGATATAAAAATGTCAATATATCAACAATATAATCTTAACAATGTCTTTCGTTTCCAAGGAATTGTGCAAGGTAAACGGAGTATGCAGTTGAAACCTTTTTTTTTTTTTAGACTTTTTTGCATCCTGCGCCTTTTCGTCTCCAAGAAATAAAAATATTATTATAGCAACAATATAATCATAACAATGTCTTTCTTGTCCAAGGAAACGTATAGAATTATATGCTAAAGGCATTTAAAACGATTCATTTTCGAGTTTTTTGCATCCTGCGCCGTTTCGTCTCCAAGAAATAAAAATGTTATTATATCAACAATATAATCTTAACAATGTCTTTCGTTTCCAAGGAATCGTGCAAGCTAAACGGATTAGGCAGTTGAAACCTTTTTATTTTTAGCCGTTTTTGCATCCTGCGCCTTTTCGTCTGCAAGGAATAAAAATCTTATTATATTAACAATATAATCTTAACCATGTCTTTCGTTTCCAAGGAATTGTATATGTTTATATGTTAAAGGCAGTTAAAACGTATTATTTTCGACTTTTTTGCATCATGCGCCTTTTCGTTTCCAAGAAATAAAAATGTTATTATAATAACAATATAATCTTAACAATGCCGTTCGTTTCCAAGGAAATGTGCAAGCTAAATGGAGTAGGCAGTTGAAACCTTTTTTTTTTTTATACTTTTTTGCATCCTGCGCCTTTTCGTCTCCAAGAAATAAAAATGTTATTATAGCAACAATATAATCTTAACAATGTCTTTCTTGTCCAAGGAAACGTATAGAATTATATGCTAAAGGCATTTAAAACGATTCATTTTCGAGTTTTTTGCATCCTGCGCCGTTTCGTCTCCAAGAAATAAAAATTTTATTATATCAACAATATAATCTTAACAATGTCTTTCGTTTCCAAGTAATCGTGCAAGCTAAACGGATTAGGCAGTTGAAACCTTTTTATTTTTAGACGTTTTTGCATCCTCCGCCTTTTCGTCTGCAAGGAATAAAAATCTTATTATATTAACAATATAATCTTAACCATGTCTTTCGTTTCCAAGGAAATGTATATGTTTATATGTTAAAGGCAGTTAAAACGTATTATTTTCGACTTTTTTGCATCATGCGCCTTTTCGTTTCCAAGAAATAAAAATGTTATTATAATAACAATATAATCTTAACAATGCCGTTCGTTTCCAAGGAAATGTGCAAGCTAAATGGAGTAGGCAGTTGAAACCTTTTTTTTAGACTTTTTTGCATCCTGCGACTTTTCGTCTCCAAGAAATAAAAATGTTATTTTATCAACAATATAATCTTAACAATATCTTTCGTATCCAAGGAAACGTATAGGTATATATGCTAAAGTCAGTTAAAACGATTTGTTTTTTACTTCAATTGCATCCTTCGCCTATTCGGCTCCAAGAAATAAAAATGTTATTATATGAGCAATTTCATCCTAACAATGTCTTTCGTTTCCAAGGAAACGTATATGTTTATATGCAAAAGGCAGTTAAAATGTTTTACTTTCGACTTTTTTGCATTCTGCGCCGTTTCGTCTCCCAGAAATAAAAATGTTATTATATTAACAATATAATCTTAACAATGTATTTCGTTTCTAAGGAAATGTGGAAACTAAACAGAGTAGGCAGTTGAAACCTTTTTTTTTTAGACTTTTTTGCATCCTGTGCCTTTTCGTCTGAGAGAAATGAAAATTTTATTATAATAATAATATAATCTTAACAACGTCTTTCGTTTCCAAGGAAATGTGCAATCAATATGGAGTAGGCAGTTGAAACCTTTCTTTTTTCGACTTTTTTGCATCCCTGCGCCTTTTCGCCTCTAAGAAATAAAATTGTTATTATATTAACAATATACTCTTAACAATGTCTTTCGTTTCCAAGGATATGCGCAAGCTAAACGGAGTACGCAGTTGAAACCTTTTTTTTAGACTTTTTTGCATCCTGCGCCTATTCGTCTCCAAGAAATAAAAATGTTATTATATGAACAATTTCATCTTAACAATGTCTTTCGTTTCCAAGGAAACGTATAGGTTTATATGCAAAAGGCAGTTAAAATGTTTTATTTTCGCCTTTTTTGCATCCTGCGCCTTTTCGTCTCCAAGAAGAAAAAATTATATTATATCAACAGTATAATCATAAGAATGTCTTTCTTTTCCAAGGAAACGTATAGGATTATATGCTAAAGGCAGTTAAAACGTTTCATTTTGAGTTTTTTGAATCCTGCGCCGTTTCGACTCCAAGAAATAAAAATGTTATTATGTCAACAATATAATCTTAACAATGTCTTTCGTTTCCAAGGAAATGTGCAAGCTAAACGCATTGGACAGTTCAAACCTTTTTTTTCGACTTTTTTGCATCCCTGCGCCTTTTCGTCTCTAAGAGATAAAAATGTTATTATATTAAAAATATAATCTTAACAATGTCTTTCGTTTCCAAGGAATTGTGCAAGCTAAACGGATTAGGCAGTTGAAACCTTTTTATTTTTTGACGGTTTTGCATCCTGCGCCTTTTCGTCTCCAAGAAATAAAAATCTTATTATATTAACAATATAATCTTAACCATGTCTTTCCTTTCCAAGGAATGTATATGTTTATATATTATAGGCAGTTAAAATGTATTATTTTCGACTTTTTTGCATCATGCGCCTTTTCGTTTCCAAGATATAAAAATGTTATTTTATCAACAATATAATCTTAAAAATGTCTTTCGTATCCAAGGAAACGTATAGGTATATATGCTAAAGGCAGTTAAAACGATTTGTTTTTTACTTCTTTTGCATCCTTCGCTTATTCGTCTCCAAGAAATAAAAATGTTATTATATCAACAATATAATCTTAACAATGTCTTTCGTTTCCAAGGGAATGTGCAAGCTAAACGTAATAGGCAGTACAAACCTTTTTTTCGACTTTTTTGCATCCCTGCGCCTTTTCGTCTCTAAGAAATAAAAATGTTATTATATTGAAAATATAATCTTAACAATATAATTGCAATGTCTCCAAGAAATAAAAATGTCATTATATCAACAATATAATCTTAACAATGTCTTTCGTTTCCAAGGAATTGTGCAAGGTAAACTGAGTATGCAGTTGAAACCTTTTTTTTAGACTTTTTTGCATCCTGCGCCTTTTCGTCTCCTAGAAATAAAAATGTCATTATATCAACAATATAATCTTAACAATGTCTTTCTTTTCCAAGGAAACGTATAGGTTTATATGCTAAAGGCAGATAAAACGTTTTATTTTCGAGTTTTTTGCTTTCTGCGCCGTTTCGTCTCCCAGAAATAAAAATGTTATTATATTAACAATATAATCTTAACAATAACTTTCGTTTCTAAGGAAATGTGGAAGCTAACAGAGTAGGCAGTTGAAACCTTTTTTTTAGACTTTTTTGCATTCTGTGCCTTTTCGTCTGCAAGAAATGAAAATTTTATTATAATAACAATATAATCTTAACAACGTCTTTCGTTTCCATTGAAATGTGCAATCAATACGGAGTCGGCAGTTGAAACCTTTCTTTTTTCGACTTTTTTGCATCCCTGCGCCTTTTCGTCTCTAAGAAATAAAAATGTTATTCTATTAACAATATAATCTTAACAATGTCTTTCGTTTCCAAGGATATGTGCAAGCTAAACGGAGTACGCAGTTGAAACATTTTTTTTAGACTTTTTTGCATCCTGCGCCTATTCGTCTCCAAGAAATAAAAATGTTATTATATCAACAATATAATCTTAACAATGTCTTTCTTTTCCAAGGAAACGTATAGGTTTATTTGCTAAAGGCAGTTGAAACGTTTTATTTTCGAGTTTTTTGCATTCTGCCTCGTTTCGTCTCCCAGAAATAAAAATGATATTATATTAACAATATAATCTTAACAATGTCTTTCGTTTCTAAGGAAAAGTATAGGTTTATATGCTAAAGGCATTTAAAGCGATTTGTTTTCGACTTTTTTGGCATCCTGCGCCGTTTCGTCTCCAAGAAATAAAAATGTCATTATATCAACAGTATAATCATAAGAATGTCTTTCCTTTCCAAGGAAACGTATAGGGATATATGCTAAAGGCAGTTAAAACGTTTCATGTTCGAGTTTTTGGCATCCTGCGCCGTTTCGTCTCCAAGAAATAAAAATGTCATTTTATCAACAATATGATCTTAACAATGTCTTTCGTTTCCAAGGAAATGTGCAAGCTAAACGCAGTAGGCAGTTCAAACCTTTTTTTCGACTTTTTTGCATCCCTGCGTCTTTTCGTCTCTAAGAAATAAAAATGTTATTATATTAAAAATATAATCTTAACAATATAATTGCAATGTCTCCAAGATATAAAAATGTCAATATATCAACAATATAATCTTAACAATGTCTTTCGTTTCCAAGGAATTGTGCAAGGTAAACGGAGTATGCAGTTGAAACCTTTTTTTTTTTAGACTTTTTTGCATCCTGCGCCTTTTCGTCTCCAAGAAATAAAAATGTTATTATAGCAACAATATAATCATAACAATGTCTTTCTTGTCCAAGGAAACGTATAGGATTATATACTAAAGGCAGTTAAAACGTCTCATTTTGAGTTTTTTGCATCCTGCGCCGTTTCGACTCCAAGAAATAAAAATGTTATTATGTCAACAATATAATCTTAACAATGTCTTTCGTTTCAAAGGAAATGTGCAAGCTAGACGCAGTAGACAGTTCAAACCTTTTTTTTTCGACTTTTTTGCATCCCTGCGCCTTTTCGTCTCTAAGAAATAAAAATGTTATTATATTAAAAATATAATCTTAACAATATAATTGCAATGTCTCCAAGATATAAAAATGTCAATATATCAACAATATAATCTTAACAATGTCTTTCGTTTCCAAGGAATTGTGCAAGGTAAACGGAGTATGCAGTTGAAACCTTTTTTTTTTTAGACTTTTTTGCATCCTGCGCCTTTTCGTCTCCAAGAAATAAAAATGTTATTATAGCAACAATATAATCATAACAATGTCTTTCTTGTCCAAGGAAACGTATAGGATTATATACTAAAGGCAGTTAAAACGTCTCATTTTGAGTTTTTTGCATCCTGCGCCGTTTCGACTCCAAGAAATAAAAATGTTATTATGTCAACAATATAATCTTAACAATGTCTTTCGTTTCAAAGGAAATGTGCAAGCTAGACGCAGTAGACAGTTCAAACCTTTTTTTTTCGACTTTTTTGCATCCCTGCGCCTTTTCGTCTCTAAGAAATAAAAATGTTATTATATTAAAAATATAATCTTAACAATGTCTTTCGTTTCCAAGGAATTGTGCAAGCTAAACGGATTAGGCAGTTGAAACCTTTTTATTTTTTGACGGTTTTGCATCCTGCGCCTTTTCGTCTCCAAGAAATAAAAATCTTATTATATTAACAATATAATCTTAACCATGTCTTTCGTTTCCAAGGAATGTTTATGTTTATATATTATAGGCAGTTAAAATGTTTAATTTTCGACTTTTTTGCATCATGCGCCTTTTCGTTTCCAAGAAATTAAAATGTTATTATTATAACAATATAATCTTAACAATGCCGTTCGTTTCCAAGGAAATGTGCAAGCTAAATGGAGTAGGCAGTTGAAACCTTTTTTTTTGACTTTTTTGCATCCTGCGCCTTTTCGTCTCCAAGATATAAAAATGTTATTTTATCAACAATATAATCTTAAAAATGTCTTTCGTATCCAAGGAAACGTATAGGTATATATGCTAAAGGCAGTTAAAACGATTTGTTTTTTACTTCTTTTGCATCCTGCGCTTATTCGTCTCCAAGAAATAAAAATGTCATTATATCAACAATATAATCTTAACAATGTCTTTCGTTTCCAAGGAAATGTGCAAGCTAAACGTAGTAGGCAGTACAAGCCTTTTTTTCGACTTTTTTGCATCCTGCGCCTTTTCGTCTCCTAGAAATAAAAATGTCATTATATCAACAATATAATCTTAACAATGTCTTTCTTTTCCAAGGAAACGTATAGGTTTATATGCTAAAGGCAGATAAAACGTTTTATTTTCGAGTTTTTTGCATTCTGCGCCGTTTCGTCTCCCAGAAATAAAAATGTTATTATATTAACAATATAATCTTAACAATTTCTTTCGTTTCTAAGGAAATGTGGAAGCTAAACAGAGTAGGCAGTTGAAACCTTTTTTTTTTAGACTTTTTTGCATTCTGTGCCTTTTCGTCTGCAAGAAATTAAAATTTTATTATAATAACAATATAATCTTAACAACGTCTTTCGTTTCCATTGAAATGTGCAATCAATACGGAGTAGGCAGTTGAAACCTTTCTTTTTTCGACTTTTTTGCAACCCTGCGCCTTTTCGTCTCTAAGAAATAAAAATGTTATTATATTAACAATATAATCTTAACAATGTCTTTCGTTTCCAAGGATATGTGCAAGCTAAACGGAGTACGCAGTTGAAACCTTTTTTTTTAGACTTTTTTGCATCCTGCGCCTATTCGTCTCCAAGAAATAAAAATGTTATTATATCAACAATATAATCTTAACAATGTCTTTCGTTTCTAAGGAAATGTATAGGTTTATATGCTAAAGGCATTTAAAAAGATTTATTTTTGACTTTTTTTGCATCCTGCGACTTTTTGTCTCCAAGAAATAAAAATGTTATTATATGAACAATTTCATCTCAACAATGTCTTTCGTTTCCAAGGAAACGTATAGGTTTATATGGAAAAGGCAGTTAAAACGTTTTGTTTTCGACTTTTTAACATCCTTCGCCTTTTCGTCTCCAAGAAATAAAAATGTTATTATATCAACAGTATAATCATAAGAATGTCTTTCGTTTCCAAGGAAATGTGCAAGCTAAACGCAGTAGGCAGTTCAAACCTTTTTTTCGACTTTTTTGCATCCCTGCGCCTTTTCGTCTCAAAGAAATAAAAATGTTATTATATTAAAAATATAATCTTAACAATATAATTGCAATGTCTCCAAGAAATAAAAATGTCATTATATCAACAATATAATCTTAACAATGTCTTTCGTTTCGAAGGAATTGTGCAAGGTAAACGGAGTATGCAGTTGAAACCTTTTTTTTAGACTTTTTTGCATCCTGCGCCATTTCGTCTCCAAGAAATAAAAATGTCATTATATCAACAATATAATCTTAACAATGTCTTTCGTTTCCAAGGAATTGTGCAAGGTAAGCGGAGTATGCAGTTGAAACCTTTTTTTTATACTTTTTTGCATCCTGCGCCTTTTCGTCTCCAAGAAGTAAAAATGTTATTATATCAACAGTATAATCATAAGAATGTCTTTCCTTTCCAAGGAAACGTATAGGATTATATGCTAAAGGCAGATAAAACGTTTTATTTTCGAGTTTTTTGCATTCTGCGCCGTTTCGTCTCCCAGAAATAAAAATATTATTATATTAACAATATAATCTTAACAATGTATTTAGTTTCTAAGGAAATGTGGAAGCTAAACAGAGTAGGCAGTTAAAACCTTTTTTTTTAGACTTTTTTGCATCCTGTGCCATTTTGTCTGCAAGAAATGAAAATTTTATTATAATAACAATATAATCTTAACAACGTCTTTCGTTTCCAAGGAAATGTGCAATCAATATGGAGTAGGCAGTTGAAACCTTTCTTTTTTCGAGTTTTTTGCATCCCTGCGCCTTTTCGTCTCTAAGAAATAAAATTGTTATTATATTAACAATATAATCTTAACAATGTCTTTCGTATCCAAGGATATGCGCAAGCTAAGCGGAGTACGCAGTTGAAACCTTATTTTTAGACTTTTTTGCATCCTGCGCCTATTCGTCTCCAAGAAATAAAAATGTTATTATATCAACAATATAATCTTAACAATGTCTTTAACGTATAGGTTTATATCCTAAAGGCAGTTGAATCGTTTTATTTTCGAGCTTTTTGCATTCTGCGCCGTTTCGTCTCCCAGAAATAAAAATGTTATTATATTAACAATATAATCTTAACAATGTCTTTCGTTTCTAAGGAAAAGTATAGGTTTATATGCTAAAGGCATTTAAAACGATTTATTTTTTACTTCTTTTGCATCCTGCGACTTTTTGTCTCCAAGAAATAAAAATGTTATTATATAAACAATTTCATCTCAACAATGTCTTTCGTTTCCAAGGAAACGTATAGGTTTATATGGAAAAGGCAGTTAAAATGTTTTGTTTTCGACAATTTAACATCCTTCGTCTTTTCGTCTCCAAGAAATAAAAATGTTATTATATCAACAGTATAATCATAAGAATGTCTTTCCTTTCCAAGGAAATGTATAGGGATATATGCTAAAGGCAGTTAAAACGTTTCATGTTCGAGTTTTTGGCATCCTGCGCCGTTTCGTCTCCAAGAAATAAAAATGTCATTTTATCAACAATATAATCTTAACAATGTCTTTCGTTTCCAAGGAAATGTGCAAGCTAAACGCAGTAGGCAGTTCAAACCTTTTTTTCGACTTTTTTGCATCCCTGCGTCTTTTCGTCTCTAAGAAATAAAAATGTTATTATATTAAAAATATAATCTTAACAATATAATTGCAATGTCTCCAAGATATAAAAATGTCAATATATCAACAATATAATCTTAACAATGTCTTTCGTTTCCAAGGAATTGTGCAAGGTAAACGGAGTATGCAGTTGAAACCTTTTTTTTTTTTTAGACTTTTTTGCATCCTGCGCCTTTTCGTCTCCAAGAAATAAAAATATTATTATAGCAACAATATAATCATAACAATGTCTTTCTTGTCCAAGGAAACGTATAGAATTATATGCTAAAGGCATTTAAAACGATTCATTTTCGAGTTTTTTGCATCCTGCGCCGTTTCGTCTCCAAGAAATAAAAATGTTATTATATCAACAATATAATCTTAACAATGTCTTTCGTTTCCAAGGAATCGTGCAAGCTAAACGGATTAGGCAGTTGAAACCTTTTTATTTTTAGCCGTTTTTGCATCCTGCGCCTTTTCGTCTGCAAGGAATAAAAATCTTATTATATTAACAATATAATCTTAACCATGTCTTTCGTTTCCAAGGAATTGTATATGTTTATATGTTAAAGGCAGTTAAAACGTATTATTTTCGACTTTTTTGCATCATGCGCCTTTTCGTTTCCAAGAAATAAAAGTGTTATTATAATAACAATATAATCTTAACAATGCCGTTCGTTTCCAAGGAAATGTGCAAGCTAAACGCAGTAGGCAGTTCAAACCTTTTTTTCGACTTTTTTGCATCCCTGCGCCTTTTCGTCTCAAAGAAATAAAAATGTTATTATATTAAAAATATAATCTTAACAATATAATTGCAATGTCTCCAAGAAATAAAAATGTCATTATATCAACAATATAATCTTAACAATGTCTTTCGTTTCGAAGGAATTGTGCAAGGTAAACGGAGTATGCAGTTGAAACCTTTTTTTTAGACTTTTTTGCATCCTGCGCCTTTTCTTCTCCAAGACATTAAAATGTTATTTTATCAACAATATAATCTTAACAATGTCTTTCGTATCCAAGGAAACGTATAGGTATATATGCTAAAGGCAGTTAAAACGATTTGTTTTTTACTTCTTTTGCATCCTGCGCCTATTCGTCTCCAAGAAATAAAAATGTTATTATATGAGCAATTTCATCTTAACAATGTCTTTCCTTTCCAAGGAAACGTTAACGCAGTTAAAACGTTTCGTTTTCGAGTTTTTGGCATCCTGCGCCGTTTCGTCTCCAAGAAATAAAAATGTCATTTTATCAACAATACAATCTTAACAATGTCTTTCGTTTCCAAGGAAATGTGCAAGCTAAACGCAGTAGGCAGTTCAAACCTTTTTTTCGACTTTTTTGCATCCCTGCGCCTTTTCGTCTCAAAGAAATAAAAATGTTATTATATTAAAAATATAATCTTAACAATATAATTGCAATGTCTCCAAGAAATAAAAATGTCATTATATCAACAATATAATCTTAACAATGTCTTTCGTTTCGAAGGAATTGTGCAAGGTAAACGGAGTATGCAGTTGAAACCTTTTTTTTAGACTTTTTTGCATCCTGCGCCATTTCGTCTCCAAGAAATAAAAATGTCATTATATCAACAATATAATCTTAACAATGTCTTTCGTTTCCAAGGAATTGTGCAAGGTAAGCGGAGTATGCAGTTGAAACCTTTTTTTTATACTTTTTTGCATCCTGCGCCTTTTCGTCTCCAAGAAGTAAAAATGTTATTATATCAACAGTATAATCATAAGAATGTCTTTCCTTTCCAAGGAAACGTATAGGATTATATGCTAAAGGCAGTTAAAACGTTTCATTTTGAGTTTTTTGCATCCTGCGCCGTTTCGTCTCCAAGAAATAAAAATGTCATTATATCAACAATATAATCTTAACAATGTCATTCTTTTCCAAGGAAACGTTTAGGTTTATATGCTAAAGGCAGATAAAACGTTTTATTTTCGAGTTTTTTGCATTCTGCGCCGTTTCGTCTCCCAGAAATAAAAATATTATTATATTAACAATATAATCTTAACAATGTATTTAGTTTCTAAGGAAATGTGGAAGCTAAACAGAGTAGGCAGTTAAAACCTTTTTTTTTTAGACTTTTTTGCATCCTGTGCCATTTTGTCTGCAAGAAATGAAAATTTTATTATAATAACAATATAATCTTAACAACGTCTTTCGTTTCCAAGGAAATGTGCAATCAATATGGAGTAGGCAGTTGAAACCTTTCTTTTTTCGAGTTTTTTGCATCCCTGCGCCTTTTCGTCTCTAAGAAATAAAATTGTTATTATATTAACAATATAATCTTAACAATGTCTTTCGTATCCAAGGATATGCGCAAGCTAAGCGGAGTACGCAGTTGAAACCTTATTTTTAGACTTTTTTGCATCCTGCGCCTATTCGTCTCCAAGAAATAAAAATGTTATTATATCAACAATATAATCTTAACAATGTCTTTAACGTATAGGTTTATATCCTAAAGGCAGTTGAATCGTTTTATTTTCGAGCTTTTTGCATTCTGCGCCGTTTCGTCTCCCAGAAATAAAAATGTTATTATATTAACAATATAATCTTAACAATGTCTTTCGTTTCTAAGGAAAAGTATAGGTTTATATGCTAAAGGCATTTAAAACGATTTATTTTTTACTTCTTTTGCATCCTGCGACTTTTTGTCTCCAAGAAATAAAAATGTTATTATATAAACAATTTCATCTCAACAATGTCTTTCGTTTCCAAGGAAACGTATAGGTTTATATGGAAAAGGCAGTTAAAATGTTTTGTTTTCGACAATTTAACATCCTTCGTCTTTTCGTCTCCAAGAAATAAAAATGTTATTATATCAACAGTATAATCATAAGAATGTCTTTCCTTTCCAAGGAAACGTATAGGGATATATGCTAAAGGCAGTTAAAACGTTTCATGTTCGAGTTTTTGGCATCCTGCGCCGTTTCGTCTCCAAGAAATAAAAATGTCATTTTATCAACAATATAATCTTAACAATGTCTTTCGTTTCCAAGGAAATGTGCAAGCTAAACGCAGTAGGCAGTTCAAACCTTTTTTTCGACTTTTTTGCATCCCTGCGTCTTTTCGTCTCTAAGAAATAAAAATGTTATTATATTAAAAATATAATCTTAACAATATAATTGCAATGTCTCCAAGATATAAAAATGTCAATATATCAACAATATAATCTTAACAATGTCTTTCGTTTCCAAGGAATTGTGCAAGGTAAACGGAGTATGCAGTTGAAACCTTTTTTTTTTTTTAGACTTTTTTGCATCCTGCGCCTTTTCGTCTCCAAGAAATAAAAATATTATTATAGCAACAATATAATCATAACAATGTCTTTCTTGTCCAAGGAAACGTATAGAATTATATGCTAAAGGCATTTAAAACGATTCATTTTCGAGTTTTTTGCATCCTGCGCCGTTTCGTCTCCAAGAAATAAAAATGTTATTATATCAACAATATAATCTTAACAATGTCTTTCGTTTCCAAGGAATCGTGCAAGCTAAACGGATTAGGCAGTTGAAACCTTTTTATTTTTAGCCGTTTTTGCATCCTGCGCCTTTTCGTCTGCAAGGAATAAAAATCTTATTATATTAACAATATAATCTTAACCATGTCTTTCGTTTCCAAGGAATTGTATATGTTTATATGTTAAAGGCAGTTAAAACGTATTATTTTCGACTTTTTTGCATCATGCGCCTTTTCGTTTCCAAGAAATAAAAATGTTATTATAATAACAATATAATCTTAACAATGCCGTTCGTTTCCAAGGAAATGTGCAAGCTAAATGGAGTAGGCAGTTGAAACCTTTTTTTTTATACTTTTTTGCATCCTGCGCCTTTTCTTCTCCAAGACATTAAAATGTTATTTTATCAACAATATAATCTTAACAATGTCTTTCGTATCCAAGGAAACGTATAGGTATATATGCTAAAGGCAGTTAAAACGATTTGTTTTTTACTTCTTTTGCATCCTGCGCCTATTCGTCTCCAAGAAATAAAAATGTTATTATATGAGCAATTTCATCTTAACAATGTCTTTGTTTTCCAAGGAAACGTATAGGTTTATATGCTAAAGGCAGTTGAAACGTTTTATTTTCGAGTTTATTGCATTCTGCGCCGATTCGTCTCCCAGAAATAAAAATGTTATAATATTAACAATATAATCTTAACAATGTCTTTCGTTTCTAAGGTAAAGTATAGGTTTATATGCTACAGGCATTTAAAACGATTTATTTTTCACTTTTTTGGCATCCTGCGCCGTTTCGTCTCCAAGAAATAAAAATGTCATTATATCAACAATATAATCTTCACAATGTCTTTAGTTTCCAAGGAATTGTGCAAGCTTAACGGATTAGGCAGTTGAAACCTTTTTATTCTTTGACGGTTTTGCATTCTGCGCCTTTTCGTCTCCAAGAAATAAAAATCTTATTATATTAACAATATAATCTTAACCATGTCTTTCGTTTCCAAGGAATGTTTATGTTTATATATTATAGGCAGTTAAAATGTTTTATTTTCGACTTTTTTGCATCATGCGCCTTTTCGTTTCCAAGAAATTAAAATGTTATTATTATAACAATATAATCTTAACAATGCCGTTCGTTTCCAAGGAAATGTGCAAGCTAAATGGAGTAGGCAGTTGAAACCTTTTTTTTAGACTTTTTTGCATCCTGCGCCTTTTCGTCTCCAAGATATAAAAATGTTATTTTATCAACAATATAATCTTAAAAATGTCTTACGTATCCAAGGAAACGTATAGGTATATATGCTAAAGGCAGTTAAAACGATTTGTTTTTTACTTCTTTTGCATCCTGCGCTTATTCGTCTCCAAGAAATAAAAATGTTATTATATGAGCAATTTCATCTTAACAATGTCTTTGTTTTCCAAGGAAACGTATAGGTTTATATGCTAAAGGCAGTTAAAACGTTTTATTTTCGAGTTTATTGCATTCTACGCCGTTTCGTCTCCCAGAAATAAAAATGTTATTATATTAACAATATAATCTTAACAATGTCTTTCGTTTCTAAGGAAAAGTATATTTTTATATGCTAAAGGCATTTAAAGCGATTTATTTTTGACTTTTTGGCATCCTGCGCCGTTTCGTCTCCAAGAAATAAAAATGTCATTATATCAACAATATAATCTTAACAATATCTTTCGTTTCGAAGGAAATGTGCAAGCTAAACGTAGTAGGCAGTACAAACCTTTTTTTCGACTTTTTTGCATCCTGCGCCTTTTCGTCTCCTAGAAATAAAAATGTCATTATATCAACAATATAATCTTCACAATGTCTTTCTTTTCCAAGGAAACGTATAGGTTTATATGCTAAAGGCAGATAAAACGTTTTATTTTCGAGTTTTTTGCATTCTGCGCCGTTTCGTCTCCCAGAAATAAAAATGTTATTATATTAACAATATAATCTTAACAATGTCTTTCGTTTCTAAGGAAATGTGGAAGCTAAAAAGAGTAGGCAGTTGAAACCTTTTTTTTTTTAGACTTTTTTGCATTCTGTGCCTTTTCGTCTGCAAGAAATTAAAATTTTATTATAATAACAATATAATCTTAACAACGTCTTTCGTTTCCATTGAAATGTGCAATCAATACGGAGTAGGCAGTTGAAACCTTTCTTTTTTCGACTTTTTTTGCAACCCTGCGCCTTTTCGTCTCTAAGAAATAAAAATTTTATTATATTAACAATATAATCTTAACAATGTCTTTCGTTTCCAAGGATATGTGCAAGCTAAACGGAGTACGCAGTTGAAACCTTTTTTTTAGACTTTTTTGCATCCTGCGCCTATTCGTCTCCAAGAAATAAAAATGTTATTATATCAACAATATAATCTTAACAATGTCTTTCGTTTCTAAGGAAATGTATAGGTTTATATGCTAAAGGCATTTAAAAAGATTTATTTTTGACTTTTTTTGCATCCTGCGACTTTTTGTCTCCAAGAAATAAAAATGTTATTATATGAACAATTTCATCTCAACAATGTCTTTCGTTTCCAAGGAAATGTGCAAGCTACACGTAGTAGGCAGTACAAACCTTTTTTTCGACTTTTTTGCATCCTGCGCCTTTTCGTCTCCTAGAAATAAAAATGTCATTATATCAACAATATAATCTTAACAATGTCTTTCTTTTCCAAGGAAACGTATAGGTTTATATGCTAAAGGCAGATAAAACGTTTTATTTTCGAGTTTTTTGCATTCTGCGCCGTTTCGTCTCCCAGAAATAAAAATGTTATTGTATTAACAATATAATCTTAACAATGTCTTTCGTTTCTAAGGAAATGTGGAAGCTAAACAGAGTAGGCAGTTGAAACCTTTTTTTTTTAGACTTTTTTGCATTCTGTGCCTTTTCGTCTGCAAGAAATTAAAATTTTATTATAATAACAATATAATCTTAACAACGTTTCTCGTTTCCATTGAAATGTGCAATCAATACGGAGTAGGCAGTTGAAACCTTTATTTTTTCGACTTTTTTGCAACCCTGCGCCTTTTCGTCTCTAAGAAATAAAAATGTTATTATATTAACAATATAATCTTAACAATGTCTTTCGTTTCCAAGAATATGTGCAAGCTAAACGGAGTACGCAGTTGAAACCTTTTTTTTAGACTTTTTTGCATCCTGCGCCTATTCGTCTCCAAGAAATAAAAATGTTATTATATCAACAATATAATCTTAACAATGTCTTTCGTTTCTAAGGAAATGTATAGGTTTATATGCTAAAGGCATTTAAAAAGATTTATTTTTGACTTTTTTTGCATCCTGCGACTTTTTGTCTCCAAGAAATAAAAATGTTATTATATGAACAATTTCATCTCAACAATGTCTTTCGTTTCCAAGGAAACGTATAGGTTTATATGGAAAAGGCAGTTAAAATGTTTTGTTTTCGACTTTTTAACATCCTTCGCCTTTTCGTCTCCAAGAAATAAAAATGTTATTATATCAACAGTATAATCATAAGAATGTCTTTCCTTTCCAAGGAAACGTTAACGCAGTTAAAACGTTTCATTTTCGAGTTTTTGGCATCCTGCGCCGTTTCGTCTCCAAGAAAAAAAAATGTCATTTTATCAACAATATAATCTTAACAATATCTTTCGTTTCGAAGGAAATGTGCAAGCTAAACGTAGTAGGCAGTACAAACCTTTTTTTCGACTTTTTTGCATCCTGCGCCTTTTCGTCTCCTAGAAATAAAAATGTCATTATATCAACAATATAATCTTCACAATGTCTTTCTTTTCCAAGGAAACGTATAGGTTTATATGCTAAAGGCAGATAAAACGTTTTATTTTCGAGTTTTTTGCATTCTGCGCCGTTTCGTCTCCCAGAAATAAAAATGTTATTATATTAACAATATAATCTTAACAATGTCTTTCGTTTCTAAGGAAATGTGGAAGCTAAAAAGAGTAGGCAGTTGAAACCTTTTTTTTTTTAGACTTTTTTGCATTCTGTGCCTTTTCGTCTGCAAGAAATTAAAATTTTATTATAATAACAATATAATCTTAACAACGTCTTTCGTTTCCATTGAAATGTGCAATCAATACGGAGTAGGCAGTTGAAACCTTTCTTTTTTCGACTTTTTTTGCAACCCTGCGCCTTTTCGTCTCTAAGAAATAAAAATTTTATTATATTAACAATATAATCTTAACAATGTCTTTCGTTTCCAAGGATATGTGCAAGCTAAACGGAGTACGCAGTTGAAACCTTTTTTTTAGACTTTTTTGCATCCTGCGCCTATTCGTCTCCAAGAAATAAAAATGTTATTATATCAACAATATAATCTTAACAATGTCTTTCGTTTCTAAGGAAATGTATAGGTTTATATGCTAAAGGCATTTAAAAAGATTTATTTTTGACTTTTTTTGCATCCTGCGACTTTTTGTCTCCAAGAAATAAAAATGTTATTATATGAACAATTTCATCTCAACAATGTCTTTCGTTTCCAAGGAAATGTGCAAGCTACACGTAGTAGGCAGTACAAACCTTTTTTTCGACTTTTTTGCATCCTGCGCCTTTTCGTCTCCTAGAAATAAAAATGTCATTATATCAACAATATAATCTTAACAATGTCTTTCTTTTCCAAGGAAACGTATAGGTTTATATGCTAAAGGCAGATAAAACGTTTTATTTTCGAGTTTTTTGCATTCTGCGCCGTTTCGTCTCCCAGAAATAAAAATGTTATTGTATTAACAATATAATCTTAACAATGTCTTTCGTTTCTAAGGAAATGTGGAAGCTAAACAGAGTAGGCAGTTGAAACCTTTTTTTTTTAGACTTTTTTGCATTCTGTGCCTTTTCGTCTGCAAGAAATTAAAATTTTATTATAATAACAATATAATCTTAACAACGTTTCTCGTTTCCATTGAAATGTGCAATCAATACGGAGTAGGCAGTTGAAACCTTTATTTTTTCGACTTTTTTGCAACCCTGCGCCTTTTCGTCTCTAAGAAATAAAAATGTTATTATATTAACAATATAATCTTAACAATGTCTTTCGTTTCCAAGAATATGTGCAAGCTAAACGGAGTACGCAGTTGAAACCTTTTTTTTAGACTTTTTTGCATCCTGCGCCTATTCGTCTCCAAGAAATAAAAATGTTATTATATCAACAATATAATCTTAACAATGTCTTTCGTTTCTAAGGAAATGTATAGGTTTATATGCTAAAGGCATTTAAAAAGATTTATTTTTGACTTTTTTTGCATCCTGCGACTTTTTGTCTCCAAGAAATAAAAATGTTATTATATGAACAATTTCATCTCAACAATGTCTTTCGTTTCCAAGGAAACGTATAGGTTTATATGGAAAAGGCAGTTAAAATGTTTTGTTTTCGACTTTTTAACATCCTTCGCCTTTTCGTCTCCAAGAAATAAAAATGTTATT
The DNA here is from genome assembly GCA_964059195.1 of Ectobius pallidus. Taxonomy (NCBI): domain Eukaryota; kingdom Metazoa; phylum Arthropoda; class Insecta; order Blattodea; family Ectobiidae; genus Ectobius; species Ectobius pallidus. The sequence goes on along the minus strand of CAXKWD010000091.1, from coordinate 55,426 downwards.
ATATCAACAGTATAATCATAAGAATGTCTTTCCTTTCCAAGGAAACGTTAACGCAGTTAAAACGTTTCATTTTCGAGTTTTTGGCATCCTGCGCCGTTTCGTCTCCAAGAAAAAAAAATGTCATTTTATCAACAATATAATCTTAACAATGTCTTTCGTTTCCAAGGAAATGTGCAAGCTAAACGCAGTATGCAGTTCAAACCTTTTTTTCGACTTTTTTGCATCCCTGCGCCTTTTCGTCTCTAAGAAATAAAAATGTTATTATATTAAAAATATAATCTTAACAATATAATTGCAATGTCTCCAAGAAATAAAAATGTCATTATATCAACAATATAATCTTAACAATGTCTTTCGTTTCGAAGGAATTGTGCAAGGTAAACGGAGTATGCAGTTGAAACCTTTTTTTAGACTTTTTTGCATCCTGCGCCTTTTCGTCTCCAAGAAATAAAAATGTCATTATATCAACAATATAATCTTAACAATGTCTTTCGTTTCCAAGGAATTGTGCAAGGTAAGCGGAGTATGCAGTTGAAACCTTTTTTTTATACTTTTTTGCATCCTGCGCCTTTTCGTCTCCAAGAAGTAAAAATGTTATTATATCAACAGTATAATCATAAGAATGTCTTTCCTTTCCATGGAAACGTATAGGATTATATGCTAAAGGCAGTTAAAACGTTTCATTTTGAGTTTTTTGCATCCTGCGCCGTTTCGTCTCCAAGAAATAAAAATGTCATTATATCAACAATATAATCTTAACAATGCCTTTCTTTTCCAAGGAAACGTTTAGGTTTATATGCTAAAGGCAGATAAAACGTTTTATTTTCGAGTTTTTTGCATTTTGCGCCGTTTCGTCTCCCAGAAATAAAAATATTATTATATTAACAATATAATCTTAACAATGTATTTAGTTTCTAAGGAAATGTGGAAGCTAAACAGAGTAGGCAGTTAAAACCTTTTTTTTTTAGACTTTTTTGCATCCTGTGCCTTTTTGTCTGCAAGAAATGAAAATTTTATTATAATAACAATATAATCTTAACAACGTCTTTCGTTTCCAAGGAAATGTGCAATCAATATGGAGTAGGCAGTTGAAACCTTTCTTTTTTCGAGTTTTTTGCATCCCTGCGCCTTTTCGTCTCTAAGAAATAAAATTGTTATTATATTAACAATATAATCTTAACAATGTCTTTCGTATCCAAGGATATGCGCAAGCTAAACGGAGTACGCAGTTGAAACCTTATTTTTAGACTTTTTTGCATCCTGCGCCTATTCGTCTCCAAGAAATAAAAATGTTATTATATCAACAATATAATCTTAACAATGTCTTTCTTTTCCAAGGAAACGTATAGGTTTATATCCTAAAGGCAGTTGAAACGTTTTATTTTCGAGCTTTTTGCATTCTGCGCCGTTTCGTCTCCCAGAAATAAAAATGTTATTATATCAACAATATAATCTTAACAATGTCTTTCTTTTCCAAGGAAACGTATAGGTTTATATCCTAAAGGCAGTTGAAACGTTTTATTTTCGAGCTTTTTGCATTCTGCGCCGTTTCGTCTCCAAGAAATAAAAATGTCAATATATCAACAATATAATCTTAACAATGTCTTTCGTTTCCAAGGAATTGTGCAAGCTAAACGCAGTAGGCAGTTCAAACCTTTTTTTCGACTTTTTTGCATCCCTGCGTCGTTTCGTCTCTAAGAAATAAAAATGTTATTATATTAAAAATATAATCTTAACAATATAATTGCAATGTCTCCAAGATATAAAAATGTCAATATATCAACAATATAATCTTAACAATGTCTTTCGTTTCCAAGGAATTGTGCAAGGTAAACGGAGTATGCAGTTGAAACCTTTTTTTTTAGACTTTTTTGCATCCTGCGCCTTTTCGTCTCCAAGAAATAAAAATGTTATTATAGCAACAATATAATCTTAACAATGTCTTTCTTGTCCAAGGAAACGTATAGAATTATATGCTAAAGGCATTTAAAACGATTCATTTTCGAGTTTTTTGCATCCTGCGCCGTTTCGTCTCCAAGAAATAAAAATGTTATTATATCAACAATATAATCTTAACAATGTCTTTCGTTTCCAAGGAATCGTGCAAGCTAAACGGATTAGGCAGTTGAAACCTTTTTATTTTTAGACGTTTATGAATCCTGCGCCTTTTCGTCTGCAAGGAATAAAAATCTTATTATATTAACAATATAATCTTAACCATGTCTTTCGTTTCCAAGGAAATGTATATGTTTATATGTTAAAGGCAGTTAAAACGTATTATTTTCGACTTTTTTGCATCATGCGCATTTTCGTTTCCAAGAAATAAAAATGTTATTATAATAACAATATAATCTTAACAATGCCGTTCGTTTCCAAGGAAATGTGCAAGCTAAATGGAGTAGGCAGTTGAAACCTTTTGTTTAGACTTTTTTGCATCCTGCGCCTTTTCGTCTCCAAGAAATAAAAATGTTATTATAGCAACAATATAATCTTAACAATGTCTTTCTTGTCCAAGGAAACGTATAGAATTATATGCTAAAGGCATTTAAAACGATTCATTTTCGAGTTTTTTTGCATCCTGCGCCGTTTCGTCTCCAAGAAATAAAAATTTTATTATATCAACAATATAATCTTAACAATATCTTTCGTATCCAAGGAAACGTATAGGTATATATGCTAAAGTCAGTTAAAACGATTTGTTTTTTACTTCAATTGCATCCTTCGCCTATTCGTCTCCAAGAAATAAAAATGTTATTATATGAGCAATTTCATCCTAACAATGTCTTTCTTTTCCAAGGAAACGTATAGGTTTATATGCTAAAGGCAGTTGAAACGTTTTATTTTCGAGTTTTTTGCATTCTGCGCCGTTTCGTCTCCCAGAAATAAAAATGATATTATATTAACAATATAATCTTAACAATGTCTTTTGTAACCAAGGAAATGTATAGGTTTATATGCTAAAGGCATTTAAAACGATTTATTTTTTACTTTTTTTGCATCCTTCGCCTATTCGTCTCCAAGAAATAAAAATGTTATTATATGAGCAATTTCATCCTAACAATGTCTTTCTTGTCCAAGGAAACGTATAGAATTATATGCTAAAGGCATTTAAAACGATTCATTTTCGAGTTTTTTGCATCCTGCGCCGTTTCGTCTCCAAGAAGTAAAAATGTTATTATATCAACAGTATAATCATAACAATGTCTTTCCTTTCCAAGGAAACGTATAGGATTATATGCTAAAGGCAGTTAAAACGTTTCATTTTCGAGTTTTTTGCATCCTGCGCCGTTTCGACTCCAAGAAATAAAAATGTTATTATGTCAACAATATAATCTTAACAATTTCTTTCGTTTCCAAGGAAATGTGCAAGCTAAACGCAGTAGACAGTTCAAACCTTTTTTTCGACTCTTTTGCATCCCTGCGCCTTTTCGTCTCTAAGAAATAAAAATGTTATTATATTAAAAATATAATCTTAACAATGTATTTCGTTTCCAAGGAATTGTGCAAGCTAAACGGATTAGGCAGTTGAAACCTTTTTATTTTTTGACGGTTTTGCATCCTGCGCCTTTTCGTCTCCAAGAAATAAAAATCTTATTATATTAACAATATAATCTTAACCATGTCTTTCGTTTCCAAGGAATGTATATGTTTATATATTATAGGCAGTTAAAACATATTATTTTCGACTTTTTTTCATCCTGCGCCTTTTCGTCTCCAAGAAATAAAAATATTATTTTATCAACAATATAATCTTAACAATGTCTTTTGTATCCAAGGAAATCTATAGGTTTATATGCTAAAGGCAGTTAAAACGATTTGTTTCTTAATTCGTTTGCATCCTGCGCCTATTCGTCTCCAAGAAATAAAAATGTTATTATATGAGCAATTTCATCTTAACAATGTCTTTTGTTTCCAAGGAAACGGATAGGTTTATATGGAAAAGGCAGTTAAAATGTTTTGTTTTCGACTTTTTTGCATCCTTCGCCTTTTCGTCTCCAAGAAATAAAAATGTCATTATATCAACAATATAATCTTAACAATGTCTTTCTTTTCCAAGGAAACGTATAGGTTTATATGCTAAAGGCAGATAAAACGTTTTATTTTCGAGTTTTTTGCATTCTGCGCCGTTTCGTCTCCCAGAAATAAAAATATTATTATATTAACAATATAATCTTAATAATGTATTTAGTTTCTAAGGAAATGTGGAAGCTAAACAGAGTGGGCAGTTAAAACCTTTTTTTTTTAGACATTTTTGCATCCTGTGCCTTTTTGTCTGCAAGAAATGAAAATTTTATTATAATAACAATATAATCTTAACAACGTCTTTCGTTTCCAAGGAAATGTGCAATCAATACGGAGTAGGCAGTTGAAACCTTTCTTTTTTCGACTTTTTTGCATCCCTGCGCCTCTTAGTCTCTAAGAAATAAAAATGTTATTATATTAACAATATAATCTTAACAATGTCTTTCTTTTCCAAGGAAACGTATAGGTTGATATGCTAAAGGCAGCTGAAACGTTATATTTTCGAGTTTTTTGCATTCTGCACCGTTTCCTCTCCCAGAAATAAAAATGTTATTATATTAACAATATAATCTAACCAATGTCTTTCGTTTCTAAAGAAATGTATAGGTTTATATGCTAAAGGCATTTAAAACGATTTATTTTTTACTTTTTTTGCATCCTGCGACTTTTCGTCTCCAAGAAATAAAAATGTTATTATATGAACAATTTCATCTTAACAATGCCTTTCGTTTCCAAGGAAACGTATAGGTTTATATGCAAAAGGCAGTTAAAATGTTTTATTTTCGACTTTTTTGCATCCTGCGCCTTTTCGTCTCCAAGAAGAAAAAATGTTATTATATCAACAGTATAATCATAAGAATGTCTTTCCTTTCCAGGGAAACGTATAGGATTATATACTAAAGGCAGTTAAAACGTCTCATTTTGAGTTTTTTGCATCCTGCGCCGTTTCGACTCCAAGAAATAAAAATGTTATTATGTCAACAATATAATCTTAACAATGTCTTTCGTTTCAAAGGAAATGTGCAAGCTAGACGCAGTAGACAGTTCAAACCTTTTTTTTCGACTTTTTTGCATCCCTGCGCCTTTTCGTCAATAAGAAATAAAAATGTTATTATATTAAAAATATAATCTTAACAATGTCTTTCGTTTCCAAGGAATTGTGCAAGCTAAACGGATTAGGCAGTTGAAACCTTTTTATTTTTTGACGGTTTTGCATCCTGCGCCTTTTCGTCTCCAAGAAATAAAAATCTTATTATATTAACAATATAATCTTAACCATGTCTTTCGTTTCCAAGGAATGTTTATGTTTATATATTATAGGCAGTTAAAATGTTTAATTTTCGACTTTTTTGCATCATGCGCCTTTTCGTTTCCAAGAAATTAAAATGTTATTATTATAACAATATAATCTTAACAATGCCGTTCGTTTCCAAGGAAATGTGCAAGCTAAATGGAGTAGGCAGTTGAAACCTTTTTTTTTGACTTTTTTGCATCCTGCGCCTTTTCGTCTCCAAGATATAAAAATGTTATTTTATCAACAATATAATCTTAAAAATGTCTTTCGTATCCAAGGAAACGTATAGGTATATATGCTAAAGGCAGTTAAAACGATTTGTTTTTTACTTCTTTTGCATCCTGCGCTTATTCGTCTCCAAGAAATAAAAATGTTATTATATGAGCAATTTCGTCTTAACAATGTCTTTGTTTTCCAAGGAAACGTATAGGTTTATATGCTAAAGGCAGTTGAAACGTTTTATTTTCGAGTTTATTGCATTCTGCGCCGTTTCGTCTCCCAGAAATAAAAATGTTATTATATTAACAATATAATCTTAACAATGTCTTTCGTTTCTAAGGAAAAGTATAGGTTTATATGCTAAAGGCATTTAAAGCGATTTATTTTCGACTTTTTTGGCATCCTGCGCCGTTTCGTCTCCAAGAAATAAAAATGTCATTATATCAACAATATAATCTTAACAATGTCTTTCGTTTCCAAGGAAATGTGCAAGCTAAACGTAGTAGGCAGTACAAGCCTTTTTTTCGACTTTTTTGCATCCTGCGCCTTTTCGTCTCCTAGAAATAAAAATGTCATTATATCAACAATATAATCTTAACAATGTCTTTCTTTTCCAAGGAAACGTATAGGTTTATATGCTAAAGGCAGATAAAACGTTTTATTTTCGAGTTTTTTGCATTCTGCGCCGTTTCGTCTCCCAGAAATAAAAATGTTATTATATTAACAATATAATCTTAACAATTTCTTTCGTTTCTAAGGAAATGTGGAAGCTAAACAGAGTAGGCAGTTGAAACCTTTTTTTTTTAGACTTTTTTGCATTCTGTGCCTTTTCGTCTGCAAGAAATTAAAATATTATTATAATAACAATATAATCTTAACAACGTCTTTCGTTTCCATTGAAATGTGCAATCAATACGGAGTAGGCAGTTGAAACCTTTCTTTTTTCGACTTTTTTGCAACCCTGCGCCTTTTCGTCTCTAAGAAATAAAAATGTTATTATATTAACAATATAATCTTAACAATGTCTTTCGTTTCCAAGGATATGTGCAAGCTAAACGGAGTACGCAGTTGAAACCTTTTTTTTAGACTTTTTTGCATCCTGCGCCTATTCGTCTCCAAGAAATAAAAATGTTACTATATCAACAATATAATCTTAACAATGTCTTTCGTTTCTAAGGAAATGTATAGGTTTATATGCTAAAGGCATTTAAAAAGATTTATTTTTGACTTTTTTTGCATCCTGCGACTTTTTGTCTCCAAGAAATAAAAATGTTATTATATGAACAATTTCATCTCAACAATGTCTTTCGTTTCCAAGGAAACGTATAGGTTTATATGGAAAAGGCAGTTAAAATGTTTTGTTTTCGACTTTTTAACATCCTTCGCCTTTTCGTCTCCAAGAAATAAAAATGTTATTATATCAACAGTATAATCATAAGAATGTCTTTCCTTTCCAAGGAAACGTTAACGCAGTTAAAACGTTTCGTTTTCGAGTTTTTGGCATCCTGCGCCGTTTCGTCTCCAAGAAATAAAAATGTCATTTTATCAACAATACAATCTTAACAATGTCTTTCGTTTCCAAGGAAATGTGCAAGCTAAACGCAGTAGGCAGTTCAAACCTTTTTTTCGACTTTTTTGCATCCCTGCGCCTTTTCGTCTCAAAGAAATAAAAATGTTATTATATTAAAAATATAATCTTAACAATATAATTGCAATGTCTCCAAGAAATAAAAATGTCATTATATCAACAATATAATCTTAACAATGTCTTTCGTTTCGAAGGAATTGTGCAAGGTAAACGGAATATGCAGTTGAAACCTTTTTTTTAGACTTTTTTGCATCCTGCGCCATTTCGTCTCCAAGAAATAAAAATGTCATTATATCAACAATATAATCTTAACAATGTCTTTCGTTTCCAAGGAATTGTGCAAGGTAAGCGGAGTATACAGTTGAAACCTTTTTTTTATACTTTTTTGCATCCTGCGCCTTTTCGTCTCCAAGAAGTAAAAATGTTATTATATCAACAGTATAATCATAAGAATGTCTTTCCTTTCCAAGGAAACGTATAGGATTATATGCTAAAGGCAGTTAAAACGTTTCATTTTGAGTTTTTTGCATCCTGCGCCGTTTCGTCTCCAAGAAATAAAAATGTCATTATATCAACAATATAATCTTAACAATGTCTTTCTTTTCCAAGGAAACGTTTAGGTTTATATGCTAAAGGCAGATAAAACGTTTTATTTTCGAGTTTTTTGCATTCTGCGCCGTTTCGTCTCCCAGAAATAAAAATATTATTATATTAACAATATAATCTTAACAACGTATTTAGTTTCTAAGGAAATGTGGAAGCTAAACAGAGTAGGCAGTTAAAACCTTTTTTTTTTAGACTTTTTTGCATCCTGTGCCATTTTGTCTGCAAGAAATGAAAATTTTATTATAATAACAATATAATCTTAACAACGTCTTTCGTTTCCAAGGAAATGTGCAATCAATATGGAGTAGGCAGTTGAAACCTTTCTTTTTTCGAGTTTTTTGCATCCCTGCGCCTTTTCGTCTCTAAGAAATAAAATTGTTATTATATTAACAATATAATCTTAACAATGTCTTTCGTATCCAAGGATATGCGCAAGCTAAGCGGAGTACGCAGTTGAAACCTTATTTTTAGACTTTTTTGCATCCTGCGCCTATTCGTCTCCAAGAAATAAAAATGTTATTATATCAACAATATAATCTTAACAATGTCTTTAACGTATAGGTTTATATCCTAAAGGCAGTTGAATCGTTTTATTTTCGAGCTTTTTGCATTCTGCGCCGTTTCGTCTCCCAGAAATAAAAATGTTATTATATTAACAATATAATCTTAACAATGTCTTTCGTTTCTAAGGAAAAGTATAGGTTTATATGCTAAAGGCATTTAAAACGATTTATTTTTTACTTCTTTTGCATCCTGCGACTTTTTGTCTCCAAGAAATAAAAATGTTATTATATAAACAATTTCATCTCAACAATGTCTTTCGTTTCCAAGGAAACGTATAGGTTTATATGGAAAAGGCAGTTAAAATGTTTTGTTTTCGACAATTTAACATCCTTCGTCTTTTCGTCTCCAAGAAATAAAAATGTTATTATATCAACAGTATAATCATAAGAATGTCTTTCCTTTCCAAGGAAACGTATAGGGATATATGCTAAAGGCAGTTAAAACGTTTCATGTTCGAGTTTTTGGCATCCTGCGCCGTTACGTCTCCAAGAAATAAAAATGTCATTTTATCAACAATATAATCTTAACAATGTCTTTCGTTTCCAAGGAAATGTGCAAGCTAAACGCAGTAGGCAGTTCAAACCTTTTTTTCGACTTTTTTGCATCCCTGCGTCTTTTCGTCTCTAAGAAATAAAAATGTTATTATATTAAAAATATAATCTTAACAATATAATTGCAATGTCTCCAAGATATAAAAATGTCAATATATCAACAATATAATCTTAACAATGTCTTTCGTTTCCAAGGAATTGTGCAAGGTAAACGGAGTATGCAGTTGAAACCTTTTTTTTTTTTTAGACTTTTTTGCATCCTGCGCCTTTTCGTCTCCAAGAAATAAAAATATTATTATAGCAACAATATAATCATAACAATGTCTTTCTTGTCCAAGGAAACGTATAGAATTATATGCTAAAGGCATTTAAAACGATTCATTTTCGAGTTTTTTGCATCCTGCGCCGTTTCGTCTCCAAGAAATAAAAATGTTATTATATCAACAATATAATCTTAACAATGTCTTTCGTTTCCAAGGAATCGTGCAAGCTAAACGGATTAGGCAGTTGAAACCTTTTTATTTTTAGCCGTTTTTGCATCCTGCGCCTTTTCGTCTGCAAGGAATAAAAATCTTATTATATTAACAATATAATCTTAACCATGTCTTTCGTTTCCAAGGAATTGTATATGTTTATATGTTAAAGGCAGTTAAAACGTATTATTTTCGACTTTTTTGCATCATGCGCCTTTTCGTTTCCAAGAAATAAAAATGTTATTATAATAACAATATAATCTTAACAATGCCGTTCGTTTCCAAGGAAATGTGCAAGCTAAATGGAGTAGGCAGTTGAAACCTTTTTTTTTTTATACTTTTTTGCATCCTGCGCCTTTTCGTCTCCAAGAAATAAAAATGTTATTATAGCAACAATATAATCTTAACAATGTCTTTCTTGTCCAAGGAAACGTATAGAATTATATGCTAAAGGCATTTAAAACGATTCATTTTCGAGTTTTTTGCATCCTGCGCCGTTTCGTCTCCAAGAAATAAAAATTTTATTATATCAACAATATAATCTTAACAATGTCTTTCGTTTCCAAGTAATCGTGCAAGCTAAACGGATTAGGCAGTTGAAACCTTTTTATTTTTAGACGTTTTTGCATCCTCCGCCTTTTCGTCTGCAAGGAATAAAAATCTTATTATATTAACAATATAATCTTAACCATGTCTTTCGTTTCCAAGGAAATGTATATGTTTATATGTTAAAGGCAGTTAAAACGTATTATTTTCGACTTTTTTGCATCATGCGCCTTTTCGTTTCCAAGAAATAAAAATGTTATTATAATAACAATATAATCTTAACAATGCCGTTCGTTTCCAAGGAAATGTGCAAGCTAAATGGAGTAGGCAGTTGAAACCTTTTTTTTAGACTTTTTTGCATCCTGCGACTTTTCGTCTCCAAGAAATAAAAATGTTATTTTATCAACAATATAATCTTAACAATATCTTTCGTATCCAAGGAAACGTATAGGTATATATGCTAAAGTCAGTTAAAACGATTTGTTTTTTACTTCAATTGCATCCTTCGCCTATTCGTCTCCAAGAAATAAAAATGTTATTATATGAGCAATTTCATCCTAACAATGTCTTTCGTTTCCAAGGAAACGTATATGTTTATATGCAATAGGCAGTTAAAATGTTTTACTTTCGACTTTTTTGCATTCTGCGCCGTTTCGTCTCCCAGAAATAAAAATGTTATTATATTAACAATATAATCTTAACAATGTATTTCGTTTCTAAGGAAATGTGGAAACTAAACAGAGTAGGCAGTTGAAACCTTTTTTTTTTAGACTTTTTTGCATCCTGTGCCTTTTCGTCTGAGAGAAATGAAAATTTTATTATAATAATAATATAATCTTAACAACGTCTTTCGTTTCCAAGGAAATGTGCAATCAATATGGAGTAGGCAGTTGAAACCTTTCTTTTTTCGACTTTTTTGCATCCCTGCGCCTTTTCGCCTCTAAGAAATAAAATTGTTATTATATTAACAATATACTCTTAACAATGTCTTTCGTTTCCAAGGATATGCGCAAGCTAAACGGAGTACGCAGTTGAAACCTTTTTTTTAGACTTTTTTGCATCCTGCGCCTATTCGTCTCCAAGAAATAAAAATGTTATTATATGAACAATTTCATCTTAACAATGTCTTTCGTTTCCAAGGAAACGTATAGGTTTATATGCAAAAGGCAGTTAAAATGTTTTATTTTCGCCTTTTTTGCATCCTGCGCCTTTTCGTCTCCAAGAAGAAAAAATTATATTATATCAACAGTATAATCATAAGAATGTCTTTCTTTTCCAAGGAAACGTATAGGATTATATGCTAAAGGCAGTTAAAACGTTTCATTTTGAGTTTTTTGAATCCTGCGCCGTTTCGACTCCAAGAAATAAAAATGTTATTATGTCAACAATATAATCTTAACAATGTCTTTCGTTTCCAAGGAAATGTGCAAGCTAAACGCATTGGACAGTTCAAACCTTTTTTTTCGACTTTTTTGCATCCCTGCGCCTTTTCGTCTCTAAGAGATAAAAATGTTATTATATTAAAAATATAATCTTAACAATGTCTTTCGTTTCCAAGGAATTGTGCAAGCTAAACGGATTAGGCAGTTGAAACCTTTTTATTTTTTGACGGTTTTGCATCCTGCGCCTTTTCGTCTCCAAGAAATAAAAATCTTATTATATTAACAATATAATCTTAACCATGTCTTTCCTTTCCAAGGAATGTATATGTTTATATATTATAGGCAGTTAAAATGTATTATTTTCGACTTTTTTGCATCATGCGCCTTTTCGTTTCCAAGATATAAAAATGTTATTTTATCAACAATATAATCTTAAAAATGTCTTTCGTATCCAAGGAAACGTATAGGTATATATGCTAAAGGCAGTTAAAACGATTTGTTTTTTACTTCTTTTGCATCCTTCGCTTATTCGTCTCCAAGAAATAAAAATGTTATTATATCAACAATATAATCTTAACAATGTCTTTCGTTTCCAAGGGAATGTGCAAGCTAAACGTAATAGGCAGTACAAACCTTTTTTTCGACTTTTTTGCATCCCTGCGCCTTTTCGTCTCTAAGAAATAAAAATGTTATTATATTGAAAATATAATCTTAACAATATAATTGCAATGTCTCCAAGAAATAAAAATGTCATTATATCAACAATATAATCTTAACAATGTCTTTCGTTTCCAAGGAATTGTGCAAGGTAAACTGAGTATGCAGTTGAAACCTTTTTTTTAGACTTTTTTGCATCCTGCGCCTTTTCGTCTCCTAGAAATAAAAATGTCATTATATCAACAATATAATCTTAACAATGTCTTTCTTTTCCAAGGAAACGTATAGGTTTATATGCTAAAGGCAGATAAAACGTTTTATTTTCGAGTTTTTTGCTTTCTGCGCCGTTTCGTCTCCCAGAAATAAAAATGTTATTATATTAACAATATAATCTTAACAATAACTTTCGTTTCTAAGGAAATGTGGAAGCTAACAGAGTAGGCAGTTGAAACCTTTTTTTTAGACTTTTTTGCATTCTGTGCCTTTTCGTCTGCAAGAAATGAAAATTTTATTATAATAACAATATAATCTTAACAACGTCTTTCGTTTCCATTGAAATGTGCAATCAATACGGAGTCGGCAGTTGAAACCTTTCTTTTTTCGACTTTTTTGCATCCCTGCGCCTTTTCGTCTCTAAGAAATAAAAATGTTATTCTATTAACAATATAATCTTAACAATGTCCTTCGTTTCCAAGGATATGTGCAAGCTAAACGGAGTACGCAGTTGAAACATTTTTTTTAGACTTTTTTGCATCCTGCGCCTATTCGTCTCCAAGAAATAAAAATGTTATTATATCAACAATATAATCTTAACAATGTCTTTCTTTTCCAAGGAAACGTATAGGTTTATTTGCTAAAGGCAGTTGAAACGTTTTATTTTCGAGTTTTTTGCATTCTGCCTCGTTTCGTCTCCCAGAAATAAAAATGATATTATATTAACAATATAATCTTAACAATGTCTTTCGTTTCTAAGGAAAAGTATAGGTTTATATGCTAAAGGCATTTAAAGCGATTTGTTTTCGACTTTTTTGGCATCCTGCGCCGTTTCGTCTCCAAGAAATAAAAATGTCATTATATCAACAGTATAATCATAAGAATGTCTTTCCTTTCCAAGGAAACGTATAGGGATATATGCTAAAGGCAGTTAAAACGTTTCATGTTCGAGTTTTTGGCATCCTGCGCCGTTTCGTCTCCAAGAAATAAAAATGTCATTTTATCAACAATATGATCTTAACAATGTCTTTCGTTTCCAAGGAAATGTGCAAGCTAAACGCAGTAGGCAGTTCAAACCTTTTTTTCGACTTTTTTGCATCCCTGCGTCTTTTCGTCTCTAAGAAATAAAAATGTTATTATATTAAAAATATAATCTTAACAATATAATTGCAATGTCTCCAAGATATAAAAATGTCAATATATCAACAATATAATCTTAACAATGTCTTTCGTTTCCAAGGAATTGTGCAAGGTAAACGGAGTATGCAGTTGAAACCTTTTTTTTTTAGACTTTTTTGCATCCTGCGCCTTTTCGTCTCCAAGAAATAAAAATGTTATTATAGCAACAATATAATCATAACAATGTCTTTCTTGTCCAAGGAAACGTATAGAATTATATGCTAAAGGCATTTAAAACGATTCATTTTCGAGTTTTTTGCATCCTGCGCCGTTTCGTCTCCAAGAAATAAAAATGTTATTATATCAACAATATAATCTTAACAATGTCTTTCGTTTCCAAGGAATCGTGCAAGCTAAACGGATTAGGCAGTTGAAACCTTTTTATTTTTAGACGTTTTTGCATCCTGCGCCTTTTCGTCTGCAAGGAATAAAAATCTTATTATATTAACAATATAATCTTAACCATGTCTTTCGTTTCCAAGGAATTGTATATGTTTATATGTTAAAGGCAGTTAAAACGTATTATTTTCGACTTTTTTGCATCATGCTCCTTTTCGTTTCCAAGAAATAAAAATGTTATTATAATAACAATATAATCTTAACAATGCCGTTCGTTTCCAAGGAAATGTGCAAGCTAAATGGAGTAGGCAGTTGAAACCTTTTTTTTTTTTAGACTTTTTTGCATCCTGCGCCTTTTCGTCTCCAAGAAATAAAAATGTTATTATAGCAACACTATAATCTTAACAATGTCTTTCTTGTCCAAGGAAATGTATAGAATTATATGCTAAAGGCATTTAAAACGATTCATTTTCGAGTTTTTTGCATCCTGCGCCGTTTCGTCTCCAAGAAATAAAAATTTTATTATATCAACAATATAATCTTAACAATGTCTTTCGTTTCCAAGTAATCGTGCAAGCTAAACGGATTAGGCAGTTGAAACCTTTTTATTTTTAGACGTTTTTGCATCCTCCGCCTTTTCGTCTGCAAGGAATAAAAATCTTATTATATTAACAATATAATCTTAACCATGTCTTTCGTTTCCAAGGAAATGTATATGTTTATATGTTAAAGGCAGTTAAAACGTATTATTTTCGACTTTTTTGCATCATGCGCCTTTTCGTTTCCAAGAAATAAAAATGTTATTATAATAACAATATAATCTTAACAATGCCGTTCGTTTCCAAGGAAATGTGCAAGCTAAATGGAGTAGGCAGTTGAAACCTTTTTTTTAGACTTTTTTGCATCCTGCGACTTTTCGTCTCCAAGAAATAAAAATGTTATTTTATCAACAATATAATCTTAACAATATCTTTCGTATACAAGGAAACGTATAGGTATATATGCTAAAGTCAGTTAAAACGATTTGTTTTTTACTTCAATTGCATCCTTCGCCTATTCGTCTCCAAGAAATAAAAATGTTATTATATGAGCAATTTCATCCTAACAATGTCTTTCGTTTCCAAGGAAACGTATATGTTTATATGCAAAAGGCAGTTAAAATGTTTTACTTTCGACTTTTTTGCATTCTGCGCCGTTTCGTCTCCCAGAAATAAAAATGTTATTATATTAACAATATAATCTTAACAATGTATTTCGTTTCTAAGGAAATGTGGAAACTAAACAGAGTAGGCAGTTGAAACCTTTTTTTTTAGACTTTTTTGCATCCTGTGCCTTTTCGTCTGAGAGAAATGAAAATTTTATAATAATAATAATATAATCTTAACAACGTCTTTCGTTTCCAAGGAAATGTGCAATCAATATGGAGTAGGCAGTTGAAACCTTTCTTTTTTCGACTTTTTTGCATCCCTGCGCCTTTTCGCCTCTAAGAAATAAAATTGTTATTATATTAACAATATACTCTTAACAATGTCTTTCGTTTCCAAGGATATGCGCAAGCTAAACGGAGTACGCAGTTGAAACCTTTTTTTTAGACTTTTTTGCATCCTGCGCCTATTCGTCTCCAAGAAATAAAAATGTTATTATATGAACAATTTCATCTTAACAATGTCTTTCGTTTCCAAGGAAACGTATAGGTTTATATGCAAAAGGCAGTTAAAATGTTTTATTTTCGCCTTTTTTGCATCCTGCGCCTTTTCGTCTCCAAGAAGAAAAAATTTTATTATATCAACAGTATAATCATAAGAATGTCTTTCTTTTCCAAGGAAACGTATAGGATTATATGCTAAAGGCAGTTAAAACGTTTCATTTTGAGTTTTTTGAATCCTGCGCCGTTTCGACTCCAAGAAATAAAAATGTTATTATGTCAACAATATAATCTTAACAATGTCTTTCGTTTCCAAGGAAATGTGCAAGCTAAACGCATTGGACAGTTCAAACCTTTTTTTTCGACTTTTTTGCATCCCTGCGCCTTTTCGTCTCTAAGAGATAAAAATGTTATTATATTAAAAATATAATCTTAACAATGTCTTTCGTTTCCAAGGAATTGTGCAAGCTAAACGGATTAGGCAGTTGAAACCTTTTTATTTTTTGACGGTTTTGCATCCTGCGCCTTTTCTTCTCCAAGAAATAAAAATCTTATTATATTAACAATATAATCTTAACCATGTCTTTCCTTTCCAAGGAATGTATATGTTTATATATTATAGGCAGTTAAAATGTATTATTTTCGACTTTTTTGCATCATGCGCCTTTTCGTTTCCAAGATATAAAAATGTTATTTTATCAACAATATAATCTTAAAAATGTCTTTCGTATCCAAGGAAACGTATAGGTATATATGCTAAAGGCAGTTAAAACGATTTGTTTTTTACTTCTTTTGCATCCTTCGCTTATTCGTCTCCAAGAAATAAAAATGTTATTATATCAACAATATAATCTTAACAATGTCTTTCGTTTCCAAGGGAATGTGCAAGCTAAACGTAATAGGCAGTACAAACCTTTTTTTCGACTTTTTTGCATCCCTGCGCCTTTTCGTCTCTAAGAAATAAAAATGTTATTATATTGAAAATATAATCTTAACAATATAATTGCAATGTCTCCAAGAAATAAAAATGTCATTATATCAACAATATAATCTTAACAATGTCTTTCGTTTCCAAGGAATTGTGCAAGGTAAACTGAGTATGCAGTTGAAACCTTTTTTTTTAGACTTTTTTGCATCCTGCGCCTTTTCGTCTCCTAGAAATAAAAATGTCATTATATCAACAATATAATCTTAACAATGTCTTTCTTTTCCAAGGAAACGTATAGGTTTATATGCTAAAGGCAGATAAAACGTTTTATTTTCGAGTTTTTTGCTTTCTGCGCCGTTTCGTCTCCCAGAAATAAAAATGTTATTATATTAACAATATAATCTTAACAATAACTTTCGTTTCTAAGGAAATGTGGAAGCTAACAGAGTAGGCAGTTGAAACCTTTTTTTTAGACTTTTTTGCATTCTGTGCCTTTTCGTCTGCAAGAAATGAAAATTTTATTATAATAACAATATAATCTTAACAACGTCTTTCGTTTCCATTGAAATGTGCAATCAATACGGAGTCGGCAGTTGAAACCTTTCTTTTTTCGACTTTTTTGCATCCCTGCGCCTTTTCGTCTCTAAGAAATAAAAATGTTATTCTATTAACAATATAATCTTAACAATGTCTTTCGTTTCCAAGGATATGTGCAAGCTAAACGGAGTACGCAGTTGAAACATTTTTTTTAGACTTTTTTGCATCCTGCGCCTATTCGTCTCCAAGAAATAAAAATGTTATTATATCAGCAATATAATCTTAACAATGTCTTTCTTTTCCAAGGAAACGTATAGGTTTATATGCTAAAGGCAGTTGAAACGTTTTATTTTCGAGTTTTTTGCATTCTGCGCCGTTTCGTCTCCCAGAAATAAAAATGATATTATATTAACAATATAATCTTAACAATGTCTTTCGTTTCTAAGGAAATGTATCGGTTTATATGCTAAAGGCATTTAAAACGATTTATTTTTTACTTCTTTTGCATCCTGCGACTTTTTGTCTCCAAGAAATAAAAATGTTATTATATAAACAATTTCATCTCAACAATGTCTTTCGTTTCCAAGGAAACGTATAGGGATATATGCTAAAGGCAGTTAAAACGTTTCATGTTCGAGTTTTTGGCATCCTGCGCCGTTTCGTCTCCAAGAAATAAAAATGTCATTTTATCAACAATATAATCTTAACAATGTCTTTCGTTTCCAAGGAAATGTGCATGCTAAACGCAGTAGACAGTTCAAACCTTTTTTTTCGACTTTTTTGCATCCCTGTGCCTTTTCGTCTCTAAGAAATAAAATTGTTATTATATTAAAAATATAATCTTAACAATGTCTTTCGTTTCCAAGGAATTGTGCAAGCTAAACGGATTAGGCAGTTGAAACCTTTTAATTTTTTGACGGTTTTGCATCCTGCGCCTTTTCGTCACCAAGAAATAAAAATCTTATTATATTAACAATATAATCTTAACCATGTCTTTCGTTTCGAAGGAATGTATATGTTTATATATTATAGGCAGTTAAAACGTATTATTTTCGACTTTGTTTCATCCTGCGCCTTTTCGTCTCCAAGAAATAAAAATCTTATTATATTAACAATATAATCTTAACCATGTCATTCGTTTCCAAGGAATGTATATGTTTATATATTATAGGCAGTTAAAACGTATTATTTTCGACTTTTTTTCATCCTGCGCCTTTTCGTCTCCAAGAAATAAAAATATTATTTTATCAACAATATAATCTTAACAATGTCTTTTGTATCCAAGGAAATGTATAGGTTTATATGCTAAAGGCAGTTAAAACGATTTGTTTCTTACTTCGTTTGCATCCTGCGACTTTTCGTCTCCAAGAAATAAAAATGTTATTATATGTACAATTTCATCTTAACAATGCCTTTCGTTTCCAAGGAAACGTATAGGTTTATATGCAAAAGGCAGTTAAAATGTTTTATTTTCGACTTTTTTGCATCCTGCGCCTTTTCGTCTCCAAGAAGAAAAAATGTTATTATATCAACAGTATAATCATAAGAATGTCTTTCCTTTCCAAGGAAACGTATAGGATTATATACTAAAGGCAGTTAAAACGTCTCATTTTGAGTTTTTTGCATCCTGCGCCGTTTCGACTCCAAGAAATAAAAATGTTATTATGTCAACAATATAATCTTAACAATGTCTTTCGTTTCAAAGGAAATGTGCAAGCTAGACGCAGTAGACAGTTCAAACCTTTTTTTTCGACTTTTTTGCATCCCTGCGCCTTTTCGTCTCTAAGAAATAAAAATGTTATTATATTAAAAATATAATCTTAACAATGTCTTTCGTTTCCAAGGAATTGTGCAAGCTAAACGGATTAGGCAGTTGAAACCTTTTTATTTTTTGACGGTTTTGCATCCTGCGCCTTTTCGTCTCCAAGAAATAAAAATCTTATTATATTAACAATATAATCTTAACCATGTCTTTCGTTTCCAAGGAATGTTTATGTTTATATATTACAGGCAGTTAAAATGTTTAATTTTCGACTTTTTTGCATCATGCGCCTTTTCGTTTCCAAGAAATTAAAATGTTATTATTATAACAATATAATCTTAACAATGCCGTTCGTTTCCAAGGAAATGTGCAAGCTAAATGGAGTAGGCAGTTGAAACCTTTTTTTTTGACTTTTTTGCATCCTGCGCCTTTTCGTCTCCAAGATATAAAAATGTTATTTTATCAACAATATAATCTTAAAAATGTCTTTCGTATCCAAGGAAACGTATAGGTATATATGCTAAAGGCAGTTAAAACGATTTGTTTTTTACTTCTTTTGCATCCTGCGCTTATTCGTCTCCAAGAAATAAAAATGTTATTATATGAGCAATTTCGTCTTAACAATATCTTTGTTTTCCAAGGAAACGTATAGGTTTATATGCTAAAGGCAGTTGAAACGTTTTATTTTCGAGTTTATTGCATTCTGCGCCGTTTCGTCTCCCAGAAATAAAAATGTTATTATATTAACAATATAATCTTAACAATGTCTTTCGTTTCTAAGGAAAAGTATAGGTTTATATGCTAAAGGCATTTAAAGCGATTTATTTTCGACTTTTTTGGCATCCTGCGCCGTTTCGTCTCCAAGAAATAAAAATGTCATTATATCAACAATATAATCTTAACAATGTCTTTCGTTTCCAAGGAAATGTGCAAGCTAAACGTAGTAGGCAGTACAAGCCTTTTTTTCGACTTTTTTGCATCCTGCGCCTTTTCGTCTCCTAGAAATAAAAATGTCATTATATCAACAATATAATCTTAACAATGTCTTTCTTTTCCAAGGAAACGTATAGGTTTATATGCTAAAGGCAGATAAAACGTTTTATTTTCGAGTTTTTTGCATTCTGCGCCGTTTCGTCTCCAAGAAATAAAAATGTTATTATATTAACAATATAATCTTAACAATGTCTTTCGTTTCTAAGGAAAAGTATAGGTTTATATGCTAAAGGCATTTAAAACGATTTATTTTTGAGTTTTTTGGCATCCTGCGCCGTTTCGTCTGCAAGAAATAAAAATGTCATTATATCAACAATATAATCTTAACAATGTCTTTTGATTCCAAGGAATTGTGCAAGGTAAACGGAGTATGCAGTTGAAACCTTTTTTTTTTAGACTTTTTTGCATCCTGCGCGTTTTCGTCTCCAAGAAATAAAAATGTTATTATATCAACAATATAATCTTAACAATGTGTTTCTTGTCCAAGGAAACGTATAGAATTATATGCTAAAGGCATTTAAAACGATTCATTTTCGAGTTTTTTGCATCCTGCGCCGTTTCGTCTCCAAGAAATAAAAATGTTATTATATCAACAATATAATCTTAACAATGTCTTTCGTTTCCAAGGAATCGTGCAAGCTAAACGGATTTGGCAGTTGAAACCTTTTTATTTTTAGACGTTTTTGCATCCTGCGCCTTTTCGTCTGCAAGGAATAAAAATCTTATTATATTAACAATATAATCTTAACCATGTCTTTCGTTTCCAAGGAAATGTATATGTTTATATGTTAAAGGCAGTTAAAACGTATTATTTTCGACTTTTTTGCATCATGCGCCTTTTCGTTTCCAAGAAATAAAAATGTTATTATAATAACAATATAATCTTAACAATGCTGTTCGTTTCCAAGGAAATGTGCAAGCTAAATGGAGTAGGCAGTTGAAACCTTTTTTTTAGACTTTTTTGCATCCTGCGCCTTTTCGTCTCCAAGAAATAAAAATATTATTTTATCAACAATATAATCTTAACAATATCTTTCGTATCCAAGGAAACGTATAGGTATATATGCTAAAGGCAGTTAAAACGATTTGTTTATTACTTCTTTTGCATCCTTCGCCTATTCGTCTCCAAGAAATAAAAATGTTATTATATGAGCAATTTCATCTTAACAATGTCTTTCGTTTCCAAGGAAACGTATAGGTGTATATGCAAAAGGCAGTTAAAATGTTTTGTTTTCGACTTTTTTGCATTCTGCGCCGTTTCGTCTCCCAGAAATAAAAATGTTATTATATTAACAATATAATCTTAACAATGTATTTCGTTTCTAAGGAAATGTGGAAGCTAAACAGAGTAGGCAGTTGAAACCTTTTTTTTTAGACTTTTTTGCATCCTGTTTCTTTTCGTCTGCAAGAAATGAAAATTTTATTATAATAACAATATAATCTTAACAACGTCTTTCGTTTCCAAGGAAATGTGCAATCAATATGGAGTAGGCAGTTGAAACCTTTCTTTTTTCGACTTTTTTGCATCCCTGCGCCATTTCGTCTCTAAGAAATAAAATTGTTATTATATTAACAATATAATCTTAACAATGTCTTTCGTTTCCAAGGATATGCGCAAGCTAGACGGAGTACGCAGTTGAAACCTTTTTTTTTAGACTTTTATGCATCCTGCGCCTATTCGTCTCCAAGAAATAAAAATGTTATTATATGAACAATTTCATCTTAACAATGTCTTTCGTTTCCAAGGAAACGTATAGGTTTATATGCAAAAGGCAGTTAAAATGTTTTATTTTCGACTTTTTTGCATCCTGCGCCTTTTCGTCTCCAAGAAGAAAAAAATGTTATTATATCAACAGTATAATCATAAGAATGTCTTTCCTTTCCAAGGAAACGTTTAGGATTATATGCTAAAGGCATTTAAAACGATTTATTTTTGACTTTTTTGGCATCCTGCGCCGTTTCGTCTCCAAGAAATAAAAAAGTCATTATATCAACAATATAATCTTAACAATGTCTTTCGTTTCCAAGGAAATGTGCAAGCTAAACGTAGTAGGCAGTACAAGCCTTTTTTCGACTTTTTTGCATCCCTGCGCCTTTTCGTCTCTAAGAAATAAAAATGTTATTATATTAAAAATATAATCTTAACAATATAATTGCAATGTCTCCAAGAAATAAAAATGTCATTACATCACCAATATAATCTTAACAATGTCTTTCGTTTCCAAGGAAATGTGCAAGCTAAACGCAGTAGGCAGTTCATACCTTTTTTTCGACTTTTTTGCATCCCTGCGTCTTTTCGTCTCTAAGAAATAAAAATGTTATTATATTAAAAATATAATCTTAACAATATAATTGCAATGTCTCCAAGATATAAAAATGTCAATATTTCAACAATATAATCTTAACAATGTCTTTCGTTTCCAAAGAATTGTGCAAGGTAAACGGAGTATGCAGTTGAAACCTTTTTTTTAGACTTTTTTGCATCCTGCGCCTTTTCGTCTCCAAGAAATAAAAATGTTATTATATCAGCAATATAATCTTAACAATATCTTTCTTGTCCAAGGAAACGTATAGAATTATATGCTAAAGGCATTTAAAACGATTCATTTTCGAGTTTTTTGCATCCTGCGCCGTTTCGTCTCCAAGAAATAAAAATGTTATTATATCAACAATATAATCTTAACAATGTCTTTCGTTTCCAAGGAATCGTGCAAGCTAAACGGATTAGGCAGTTGAAACCTTTTTATTTTTAGACGTTTTTGCATCCTGCGCCTTTTCGTCTGCAAGGAATAAAAATCTTATTATATTAACAATATAATCTTAACCATGTCTTTCGTTTCTAAAGAAATGTATATGTTTATTAGCAAAAGGCAGTTAAAATGTTTTATTTTCGACTTTTTTGCATCCTGCGCCTTTTCGTCTCCAAGAAGTAAAAATGTTATTATATCAACAGTATAATCATAAGAATGTCTTTCCTTTCCAAGGAAACGTATAGGATTATATGCTAAAGGCAGTTAAAACGTTTCATTTTCGAGTTTTTTGCATCCTGCGCCGTTTCGACTGCAAGAAATAAAAATGTTATTATGTCAACAATATAATCTTAACAATGTCTTTCGTTTCCAAGGAAATGTTCAAGCTAAACGCAGTAGACAGTTCAAACCTTTTTTTTCGACTATTTTGCATCCCTGCGCCTTTTCGTCTCTAAGAAATAAAAATGTTATTATATTAAAAATATAATCTTAACAATGTCTTTCGTTTCCAAGGAATTGTGCAAGCTAAACGGATTAGGCAGTTGAAACCTTTCTTTTTTCGACTTTTTTGCATCCCTGCGCCTTTTCTTCTCTAAGAAATAAAAATGTTATTATATTAACAATATAATCTTAACAATTTCTTTCGTTTCCAAGGAAATGTTCAAGCTAAACGCAGTAGACAGTTCAAACCTTTTTTTTCGACTTTTTCGCATCCCTGCGCCTTTTCGTCTCTAAGAAATAAAAATGTTATTATATTAAAAATATAATCTTAACAATGTCTTTCGTTTCCAAGGAATTGTGCAAGCTAAACGGATTAGGCAGTTGAAACCTTTTTATTTTTTGACGGTTTTGCATCCTGCGCCTTTTCGTCTCCAAGAAATAAAAATCTTATTATATTAACAATATAATCTTAACCATGTCTTTCGTTTCCAAGGAATGTATATGTTTATATATTATAGGCAGTTAAAACGTATTATTTTCGACTTTTTTTCATCCTGCGCCTTTTCGTCTCCAAGAAATAAAAATATTATTTCATCAACAAAATAATCTTAACAATGTCTTTTGTATCCAAGGAAACGTATAGGTTTATATGCTAACGGCAGTTAAAACGATTTGTTTCTTACTTCGTTTGCATCCTGCGCCTATTCGTCTCCAAGAAATAAAAATGTTATTATATGAGCAATTTCATCTTAACAATGTCTTTTGTTTCCAAGGAAACGGATAGGTTTATATGGAAAAGGCAGTTAAAATGTTTTGTTTTCGACTTTTTTGCATCCTTCGCCTTTTCGTCTCCAAGAAATAAAAATGTCATTATATCAACAATATAATCTTAACAATGTCTTTCTTTTCCAAGGAAACGTATAGGTTTATATGCTAAAGGCAGATAAAACGTTTTATTTTCGAGTTTTTTGCATTCTGCGCCGTTTCGTCTCCAAGAAATAAAAATGTTATTATATCAACAATATAATCTTAACAATGTCTTTCGTTTCCAAGGAATCGTGCAAGCTAAACGGATTAGGCAGTTGAAACCTTTTTATTTTTAGACGTTTTTGCATTCTGCGCCTTTTCGTCTGCAAGGAATAAAAATCTTATTATATTAACAATATAATCTTAACCATGTCTTTCGTTTCCAAGGAAATGTATATGTTTATATGTTAAAGGCAGTTAAAACGTATTATTTTCGACTTTTTTGCATCATGCGCCTTTTCGTTTCCAAGAAATAAAAATGTTATTATAATAACAATATAATCCTAACAATGCCGTTCGTTTCCAAGGAAATGTGCAAGCTAAATGGAGTAGACAGTTGAAACCTTTTTTTTATACTTTTTTGCATCCTGCGCCTTTTCGTCTCCAAGAAATAAAAATGTTATTTTATCAACAATATAATCTTAACAATATCTTTCGTATCCAAGGAAACGTATAGGTATATATGCTAAAGGCAGTTAAAACGATTTGTTTTTTACTTCTTTTGCATCCTTCGCCTATTCGTCTCCAAGAAATAAAAATGTTGTTATATGAGCAATTTCATCTTAACAATGTCTTTCGTTTCCAAGGAAACGTATAGGTTTATATGCAAAAGGCAGTTAAAATGTTTTATTTTCGACTTTTTTGCATTCTGCGCCGTTTCGTCTCCCAGAAATAAAAATGTTATTATATTAACAATATAATCTTAACAATGTATTTCGTTTCTAAGGAAATGTGGAAGCTAAACAGAGTAGGCAGTTGAAACCTTTTTTTTTAGACTTTTTTGCATCCTGTGCCTTTTCGTCTGCAAGAAATGAAAATTTTATTATAATAACAATATAATCTTAACAACGTCTTTCGTTTCCAAGGAAATGTGCAATCAATATGGAGTAGGCAGATGAAACCTTTCTTTTTTCGACTTTTTTGCATCCCTGCGCCATTTCGTCTCTAAGAAATAAAATTGTTATTATATTAACAATATAATCTTAACAATGTCTTTCGTTTCCAAGGATATGCGCAAGCTAGACGGAGTACGCAGTTGAAACCTTTTTTTTTAGACTTTTTTGCATCCTGCGCTTATTCGTCTGCAAGAAATAAAAATGTTATTATATGAACAATTTCATCTTAACAATGTCTTTCGTTTCCAAGGAAACGTATAGGTTTATATGCAAAATGCAGTTAAAATGTTTTATTTTCGAATTTTTTGCATCCTGCGCCTTTTCGTCTCCAAGAAGAAAAAATGTTATTATATCAACAGTGTAATCATAAGAATGTCTTTCCTTTCCAAGGAAACGTATAGGATTATATGCTAAAGGCATTTAAAACGATTTATTTTTGACTTTTTTGGCATCCTGCGCCGTTTCGTCTCCAAGAAATAAAAATGTCATTATATCAACAATATAATCTTAACAATGTCTTTCGTTTCCAAGGAAATGTGCAAGCTAAACGCAGTAGGCAGTACAAGCCTTTTTTTCGACTTTTTTGCATCCCTGCGCCTTTTCGTCTCTAAGAAATAAAAATGTTATTATATTACAAATATAATCTTAACAATATAATTGCAATGTCTCCAAGAAATAAAAATGTCATTATATCACCAATATAATCTTAACAATGTCTTTCGTTTCCAAGGAAATGTGCAAGCTAAACGCAGTAGGCAGTTCAAACCTTTTTTTCGACTTTTTTGCATCCCTGCGTCTTTTCGTCTCTAAGAAATAAAAATGTTATTATATTAAAAATATAATCTTAACAATGTCTTTCTTGTCCAAGGAAACGTATAGAATTATATGCTAAAGGCATTTAAAACGATTCATTTTCGAGTTTTTTTCATCCTGCGCCGTTTCGTCTCCAAGAAATAAAAATGTTATTATATCAACAATATAATCTTAACCATGTCTTTCGTTTCTAAAGAAATGTATATGTTTATACGTTAAAGGCAGTTAAAACGTATTATTTTCAGCTCTTTTGCATCATGCGCCTTTTCGTTTAAAAGAAATAACAATGTTATTATAATAACAATATAATCTTAACAAATGCCGTTCGTTTGCAAGGAAATGTGCAATCTAAATGGAGTAGGCAGTTGAAACCTTTTTTTAGACTTTTTTGGCTCCTGCGCCTTTTCGTCTCCAAGAAATAAAAATGTTATTTTATCAACAATATAATCTTAACAATGTCTTTCGTATCCAAGGAAACGTATAGGTATATATGCTAAAGGCAGTTAAAACGATTTTTTTTACTTCTCTTGCATCCTGCGCCTATTTGTCTCAAAGAAATAAGAATGTTATTATATGAGCAATTTCATCTTAACAATGTCTTTCGTTTCCAAGGAAATGTATAGGTTTATATGCTTAAGGCAGTTAAAATGTTTTGTTTTCGACTTTTTTGCATCCTGCGCCTCTTCGTCTCCAAGAAGTAAAAATGTTATTATATCAACAGTATAATCATAAGAATGTCTTTCCTTTCCAAGGAAACGTATAGGATTATATGCTAAAGGCAGTTAAAACGTTTCATTTTCGAGTTTTTTGCATCCTGCGCCGTTTCGAATCCAAGAAATAAAAATGTTATTATGTCAACAATATAATCTTAACAATGTCTTTCGTTTCCAAGGAAATGTGCAAGCTAAACGCAGTAGACAGTTCAAACCTTTTTTTTCGACTTTTTTGGATCCCTGCGCCTTTTCGTCTCTAAGAAATAAAAATGTTATTATATTAAAAATATAATCTTAACAATGTCTTTCGTTTCCAAGGAATTGTGCAAGCTAAACGGATTAGGCAGTTGAAACCTTTCTTTTTTCGACTTTTTTGCATCCCTGCGCCTTTTCTTCTCTAAGAAATAAAAATGTTATTATATTAACAATATAATCTTAACAATGTCTTTCGTTTCCAAGGATATGTGCAAGCTAAACGGAGTACGCAGTTGAAACCTTTTTTTTAGACTTTTTTGCATCCTGCGCCTATTCGTCTCCAAGAAATAAAAATGTTATTATATCAACAATATAATCTTAACAATGTCTTTCTTTTCCAAGGAAACGTATAGGTTTATATGCTAAAGGCAGTTGAAACGTTTTATTTTCGAGTTTTTTGCATTCTGCGCCGTTTCGTCTCCCAGAAATAAAAATGATATTATATTAACAATATAATCTTAACAATGTCTTTCGTTTCTAAAGAAATGTATAGGTTTATATGCTAAAGGCATTTAAAACGATTTATTTTTGACTTCTTTTGCATCCTGCGACTTTTTGTCTCCAAGAAATAAAAATGTTATTATATAAACAATTTCATCTCAACAATGTCTTTCGTTTCCAAGGAAACGTATAGGTTTATATGGAAAAGGCAGTTAAAATGTTTTGTTTTCGACAATTAAACATCCTTCGTCTTTTCGTCTCCAAGAAATAAAAATGTTATTATATCAACAGTATAATCATAACAATGTCTTTCCTTTCCAAGGAAACGTATAGGATTATATGCTAAAGGCAGTTAAAACGTTTCATTTTCGAGTTTTTTGCATCCTGCGCCGTTTCGACTCCAAGAAATAAAAATGTTATTATGTCAACAATATAATCTTAACAATATCTTTCGTATCCAAGGAAACGTATAGGTATATATGCTAAAGTCAGTTAAAACGATTTGTTTTTTACTTCAATTGCATCCTTCGCCTATTCGTCTCCAAGAAATAAAAATGTTATTATATGAGCAATTTCATCCTAACAATGTCTTTCGTTTCCAAGGAAACGTATAGGTTTATATGCAAAAGGCAGTTAAAATGTTTTACTTTCGACTTTTTTGCATTCTGCGCCGTTTCGTGTCCCAGAAATAAAAATGTTATTATATTAACAATATAATCTTAACAATGTATTTCGTTTCTAAGGAAATGTGGAAACTAAACAGAGTAGGCAGTTGAAACCTTTTTTTTTTTAGACTTTTTTGCATCCTGTGCCTTTTCGTCTGAGAGAAATGAAAATTTTATTATAATAACAATATAATCTTAACAACGTCTTTCGTTTCCAAGGAAATGTGCAATCAATATGGAGTAGGCAGTTGAAACCTTTCTTTTTTCGTCTTTTTTGCATCCCTGCGCCTTTTCGGCTCTAAGAAATAAAATTGTTATTATATTAACAATATACTCTTAACAATGTCTCTCGTTTCCAAGGATATGCGCAAGCTAAACGGAGTACGCAGTTGAAACCTTTTTTTTAGACTTTTTTGCATCCTGCGCCTATTCGTCTCCAAGAAATAAATATGTTATTATATGAACAATTTCATCTTAACAATGTCTTTCGTTTCCAAGGAAACGTATAGGTTTATATGCAAAAGGCAGTTAAAATGTTTTGTTTTCGACTTTTTTGCATCCTGCGCCTTTTCGTCTCCAAGAAGAAAAAATTTTATTATATCAACAGTATAATCATAAGAATGTCTTTCTTTTCCAAAGAAACGTATAGGATTATATGCTAAAGGCAGTTAAAACGTTTCATTTTGAGTTGTTTGAATCCTGCGCCGTTTCGACTCCAAGAAATAAAAATGTTATTATGTCAACAATATAATCTTAACAATGTCTTTCGTTTCCAAGGAATTGTGCAAGCTAAACGGATTAGGCAGTTGAAACCTTTTTATTTTTTGACGGTTTTGCATCCTGCGCCTTTTCGTCTCCAAGAAATAAAAATCTTATTATATTAACAATATAATCTTAACCATGTCTTTCCTTTCCAAGGAATGTATATGTTTATATATTATAGGCAGTTAAAATGTATTATTTTCGACTTTTTTGCATCATGCGCCTTTTCGTTTCCAAGATATAAAAATGTTATTTTATCAACAATATAATCTTAAAAATGTCTTTCGTATCCAAGGAAACGTATAGGTATATATGCTAAAGGCAGTTAAAACGATTTGTTTTTTACTTCTTTTGCATCCTTCGCTTATTCGTCTCCAAGAAATAAAAATGTTATTATATCAACAATATAATCTTAACAATGTCTTTCGTTTCCAAGGGAATGTGCAAGCTAAACGTAGTAGGCAGTACAAACCTTTTTTTCGACTTTTTTGCATCCCTGCGCCTTTTCGTCTCTAAGAAATAAAAATGTTATTATATTAAAAATATAATCTTAACAATATAATTGCAATGTCTCCAAGAAATAAAAATGTCATTATATCAACAATATAATCTTAACAATGTCTTTCGTTTCCAAGGAATTGTGCAAGGTAAACTGAGTATGCAGTTGAAACCTTTTTTTTTAGACTTTTTTGCATCCTGCGCCTTTTCGTCTCCTAGAAATAAAAATGTCATTATATCAACAATATAATCTTAACAATGTCTTTCTTTTCCAAGGAAACGTATAGGTTTATATGCTAAAGGCAGATAAAACGTTTTATTTTCGAGTTTTTTGCTTTCTGCGCCGTTTCTTCTCCCAGAAATAAAAATGTTATTATATTAACAATATAATCTTAACAATAACTTTCGTTTCTAAGGAAATGTGGAAGCTAACAGAGTAGGCAGTTGAAACCTTTTTTTTAGACTTTTTTGCATTCTGTGCCTTTTCGTCTGCAAGAAATGAAAATTTTATTATAATAACAATATAATCTTAACAACGTCTTTCGTTTCCATTGAAATGTGCAATCAATACGGAGTCGGCAGTTGAAACCTTTCTTTTTTCGACTTTTTTGCATCCCTGCGCCTTTTCGTCTCTAAGAAATAAAAATGTTATTCTATTAACAATATAATCTTAACAATGTCTTTCGTTTCCAAGGATATGTGCAAGCTAAACGGAGTACGCAGTTGAAACATTTTTTTTAGACTTTTTTGCATCCTGCGCCTATTCGTCTCCAAGAAATAAAAATGTTATTATATCAGCAATATAATCTTAACAATGTCTTTCTTTTCCAAGGAAACGTATAGGTTTATATGCTAAAGGCAGTTGAAACGTTTTATTTTCGAGTTTTTTGCATTCTGCGCCGTTTCGTCTCCCAGAAATAAAAATGATATTATATTAACAATATAATCTTAACAATGTCTTTCGTTTCTAAGGAAATGTATCGGTTTATATGCTAAAGGCATTTAAAACGATTTATTTTTTACTTCTTTTGCATCCTGCGACTTTTTGTCTCCAAGAAATAAAAATGTTATTATATAAACAATTTCATCTCAACAATGTCTTTCGTTTCCAAGGAAACGTATAGGGATATATGCTAAAGGCAGTTAAAACGTTTCATGTTCGAGTTTTTGGCATCCTGTGCCGTTTCGTCTCCAAGAAATAAAAATGTCATTTTATCAACAATATAATCTTAACAATGTCTTTCGTTTCCAAGGAAATGTGCAAGCTAAACGCAGTAGGCAGTTCAAACCTTTTTTTCGACTTTTTTGCATCCCTGCGCCTTTTCGTCTCTAAGAAATAAAAATGTTATTATATTAAAAATATAATCTTAACAATATAATTGCAATGTCTCCAAGAAATAAAAATGTCATTATATCAACAATATAATCTTAACAATGTCTTTCGTTTCGAAGGAATTGTGCAAGGTAAATGGAGTATGCAGTTGAAACCGTTTTTTTTAGACTTTTTTGCATCCTGCCCCTTTTCGTCTCCGAGAAGTAAAAATGTTATTATATCAACAGTATAATCATAACAATGTCTTTCCTTTCCAAGGAAACGTATAGGATTATATGCTAAAGGCAGTTAAAACGTTTCATTTTCGAGTTTTTTGCATCCTGCGCCGTTTCGACTCCAAGAAATAAATATGTTATTATGTCAACGATATAATCTTAACAATTTCTTTCGTTTCCAAGGAAATGTGCATGCTAAACGCAGTAGACAGTTCAAACCTTTTTTTCGACTTTTTTGCATCCCTGTGCCTTTTCGTCTCTAAGAAATAAAATTGTTATTATATTAAAAATATAATCTTAACAATGTCTTTCGTTTCCAAGGAATTGTGCAAGCTAAACGGATTAGGCAGTTGAAACCTTTTTATTTTTTGACGGTTTTGCATCCTGCGCCTTTTCGTCACCAAGAAATAAAAATCTTATTATATTAACAATATAATCTTAACCATGTCTTTCGTTTCCAAGGAATTGTGCAAGCTAAACGGATTAGGCAGTTGAAACCTTTCTTTTTTCGACTTTTTTGCATCCCTGCGCCTTTTCTTCTCTAAGAAATAAAAATGTTATTATATTAACAATATAATCTTAACAATGTCTTTCGTTTCCAAGGATATGTGCAAGCTAAACGGAGTACGCAGTTGAAACCTTTTTTTTAGACTTTTTTGCATCCTGCGCCTATTCGTCTCCAAGAAATAAAAATGTTATTATATCAACAATATAATCTTAACAATGTCTTTCTTTTCCAAGGAAACGTATAGGTTTATATGCTAAAGGCAGTTGAAACGTTTTATTTTCGAGTTTTTTGCATTCTGCGCCGTTTCGTCTCCCAGAAATAAAAATGATATTATATTAACAATATAATCTTAACAATGTCTTTCGTTTCTAAAGAAATGTATAGGTTTATATGCTAAAGGCATTTAAAACGATTTATTTTTGACTTCTTTTGCATCCTGCGACTTTTTGTCTCCAAGAAATAAAAATGTTATTATATAAACAATTTCATCTCAACAATGTCTTTCGTTTCCAAGGAAACGTATAGGTTTATATGGAAAAGGCAGTTAAAATGTTTTGTTTTCGACAATTAAACATCCTTCGTCTTTTCGTCTCCAAGAAATAAAAATGTTATTATATCAACAGTATAATCATAACAATGTCTTTCCTTTCCAAGGAAACGTATAGGATTATATGCTAAAGGCAGTTAAAACGTTTCATTTTCGAGTTTTTTGCATCCTGCGCCGTTTCGACTCCAAGAAATAAAAATGTTATTATGTCAACAATATAATCTTAATAATATCTTTCGTATCCAAGGAAACGTATAGGTATATATGCTAAAGTCAGTTAAAACGATTTGTTTTTTACTTCAATTGCATCCTTCGCCTATTCGTCTCCAAGAAATAAAAATGTTATTATATGAGCAATTTCATCCTAACAATGTCTTTCGTTTCCAAGGAAACGTATAGGTTTATATGCAAAAGGCAGTTAAAATGTTTTACTTTCGACTTTTTTGCATTCTGCGCCGTTTCGTGTCCCAGAAATAAAAATGTTATTATATTAACAATATAATCTTAACAATGTATTTCGTTTCTAAGGAAATGTGGAAACTAAACAGAGTAGGCAGTTGAAACCTTTTTTTTTTTTAGACTTTTTTGCATCCTGTGCCTTTTCGTCTGAGAGAAATGAAAATTTTATTATAATAACAATATAATCTTAACAACGTCTTTCGTTTCCAAGGAAATGTGCAATCAATATGGAGTAGGCAGTTGAAACCTTTCTTTTTTCGTCTTTTTTGCATCCCTGCGCCTTTTCGGCTCTAAGAAATAAAATTGTTATTATATTAACAATATACTCTTAACAATGTCTCTCGTTTCCAAGGATATGCGCAAGCTAAACGGAGTACGCAGTTGAAACCTTTTTTTTAGACTTTTTTGCATCCTGCGCCTATTCGTCTCCAAGAAATAAATATGTTATTATATGAACAATTTCATCTTAACAATGTCTTTCGTTTCCAAGGAAACGTATAGGTTTATATGCAAAAGGCAGTTAAAATGTTTTGTTTTCGACTTTTTTTGCATCCTGCGCCTTTTCGTCTCCAAGAAGAAAAAATTTTATTATATCAACAGTATAATCATAAGAATGTCTTTCTTTTCCAAAGAAACGTATAGGATTATATGCTAAAGGCAGTTAAAACGTTTCATTTTGAGTTGTTTGAATCCTGCGCCGTTTCGACTCCAAGAAATAAAAATGTTATTATGTCAACAATATAATCTTAACAATGTCTTTCGTTTCCAAGGAATTGTGCAAGCTAAACGGATTAGGCAGTTGAAACCTTTTTATTTTTTGACGGTTTTGCATCCTGCGCCTTTTCGTCTCCAAGAAATAAAAATCTTATTATATTAACAATATAATCTTAACCATGTCTTTCCTTTCCAAGGAATGTATATGTTTATATATTATAGGCAGTTAAAATGTATTATTTTCGACTTTTTTGCATCATGCGCCTTTTCGTTTCCAAGATATAAAAATGTTATTTTATCAACAATATAATCTTAAAAATGTCTTTCGTATCCAAGGAAACGTATAGGTATATATGCTAAAGGCAGTTAAAACGATTTGTTTTTTACTTCTTTTGCATCCTTCGCTTATTCGTCTCCAAGAAATAAAAATGTTATTATATCAACAATATAATCTTAACAATGTCTTTCGTTTCCAAGGGAATGTGCAAGCTAAACGTAGTAGGCAGTACAAACCTTTTTTCGACTTTTTTGCATCCCTGCGCCTTTTCGTCTCTAAGAAATAAAAATGTTATTATATTAAAAATATAATCTTAACAATATAATTGCAATGTCTCCAAGAAATAAAAATGTCATTATATCAACAATATAATCTTAACAATGTCTTTCGTTTCCAAGGAATTGTGCAAGGTAAACTGAGTATGCAGTTGAAACCTTTTTTTTTAGACTTTTTTGCATCCTGCGCCTTTTCGTCTCCTAGAAATAAAAATGTCATTATATCAACAATATAATCTTAACAATGTCTTTCTTTTCCAAGGAAACGTATAGGTTTATATGCTAAAGGCAGATAAAACGTTTTATTTTCGAGTTTTTTGCTTTCTGCGCCGTTTCGTCTCCCAGAAATAAAAATGTTATTATATTAACAATATAATCTTAACAATAACTTTCGTTTCTAAGGAAATGTGGAAGCTAACAGAGTAGGCAGTTGAAACCTTTTTTTTAGACTTTTTTGCATTCTGTGCCTTTTCGTCTGCAAGAAATGAAAATTTTATTATAATAACAATATAATCTTAACAACGTCTTTCGTTTCCATTGAAATGTGCAATCAATACGGAGTCGGCAGTTGAAACCTTTCTTTTTTCGACTTTTTTGCATCCCTGCGCCTTTTCGTCTCTAAGAAATAAAAATGTTATTCTATTAACAATATAATCTTAACAATGTCTTTCGTTTCCAAGGATATGTGCAAGCTAAACGGAGTACGCAGTTGAAACATTTTTTTTAGACTTTTTTGCATCCTGCGCCTATTCGTCTCCAAGAAATAAAAATGTTATTATATCAGCAATATAATCTTAACAATGTCTTTCTTTTCCAAGGAAACGTATAGGTTTATATGCTAAAGGCAGTTGAAACGTTTTATTTTCGAGTTTTTTGCATTCTGCGCCGTTTCGTCTCCCAGAAATAAAAATGATATTATATTAACAATATAATCTTAACAATGTCTTTCGTTTCTAAGGAAATGTATCGGTTTATATGCTAAAGGCATTTAAAACGATTTATTTTTTACTTCTTTTGCATCCTGCGACTTTTTGTCTCCAAGAAATAAAAATGTTATTATATAAACAATTTCATCTCAACAATGTCTTTCGTTTCCAAGGAAACGTATAGGGATATATGCTAAAGGCAGTTAAAACGTTTCATGTTCGAGTTTTTGGCATCCTGCGCCGTTTCGTCTCCAAGAAATAAAAATGTCATTTTATCAACAATATAATCTTAACAATGTCTTTCGTTTCCAAGGAAATGTGCAAGCTAAACGCAGTAGGCAGTTCAAACCTTTTTTTCGACTTTTTTGCATCCCTGCGCCTTTTCGTCTCTAAGAAATAAAAATGTTATTATATTAAAAATATAATCTTAACAATATAATTGCAATGTCTCCAAGAAATAAAAATGTCATTATATCAACAATATAATCTTAACAATGTCTTTCGTTTCGAAGGAATTGTGCAAGGTAAATGGAGTATGCAGTTGAAACCGTTTTTTTTAGACTTTTTTGCATCCTGCCCCTTTTCGTCTCCGAGAAGTAAAAATGTTATTATATCAACAGTATAATCATAACAATGTCTTTCCTTTCCAAGGAAACGTATAGGATTATATGCTAAAGGCAGTTAAAACGTTTCATTTTCGAGTTTTTTGCATCCTGCGCCGTTTCGACTCCAAGAAATAAATATGTTATTATGTCAACGATATAATCTTAACAATTTCTTTCGTTTCCAAGGAAATGTGCATGCTAAACGCAGTAGACAGTTCAAACCTTTTTTTCGACTTTTTTGCATCCCTGTGCCTTTTCGTCTCTAAGAAATAAAATTGTTATTATATTAAAAATATAATCTTAACAATGTCTTTCGTTTCCAAGGAATTGTGCAAGCTAAACGGATTAGGCAGTTGAAACCTTTTTATTTTTTGACGGTTTTGCATCCTGCGCCTTTTCGTCACCAAGAAATAAAAATCTTATTATATTAACAATATAATCTTAACCATGTCTTTCGTTTCCAAGGAATTGTGCAAGCTAAACGGATTAGGCAGTTGAAACCTTTCTTTTTTCGACTTTTTTGCATCCCTGCGCCTTTTCTTCTCTAAGAAATAAAAATGTTATTATATTAACAATATAATCTTAACAATGTCTTTCGTTTCCAAGGATATGTGCAAGCTAAACGGAGTACGCAGTTGAAACCTTTTTTTTAGACTTTTTTGCATCCTGCGCCTATTCGTCTCCAAGAAATAAAAATGTTATTATATCAACAATATAATCTTAACAATGTCTTTCTTTTCCAAGGAAACGTATAGGTTTATATGCTAAAGGCAGTTGAAACGTTTTATTTTCGAGTTTTTTGCATTCTGCGCCGTTTCGTCTCCCAGAAATAAAAATGATATTATATTAACAATATAATCTTAACAATGTCTTTCGTTTCTAAAGAAATGTATAGGTTTATATGCTAAAGGCATTTAAAACGATTTATTTTTGACTTCTTTTGCATCCTGCGACTTTTTGTCTCCAAGAAATAAAAATGTTATTATATAAACAATTTCATCTCAACAATGTCTTTCGTTTCCAAGGAAACGTATAGGTTTATATGGAAAAGGCAGTTAAAATGTTTTGTTTTCGACAATTAAACATCCTTCGTCTTTTCGTCTCCAAGAAATAAAAATGTTATTATATCAACAGTATAATCATAACAATGTCTTTCCTTTCCAAGGAAACGTATAGGATTATATGCTAAAGGCAGTTAAAACGTTTCATTTTCGAGTTTTTTGCATCCTGCGCCGTTTCGACTCCAAGAAATAAAAATGTTATTATGTCAACAATATAATCTTAATAATATCTTTCGTATCCAAGGAAACGTATAGGTATATATGCTAAAGTCAGTTAAAACGATTTGTTTTTTACTTCAATTGCATCCTTCGCCTATTCGTCTCCAAGAAATAAAAATGTTATTATATGAGCAATTTCATCCTAACAATGTCTTTCGTTTCCAAGGAAACGTATAGGTTTATATGCAAAAGGCAGTTAAAATGTTTTACTTTCGACTTTTTTGCATTCTGCGCCGTTTCGTGTCCCAGAAATAAAAATGTTATTATATTAACAATATAATCTTAACAATGTATTTCGTTTCTAAGGAAATGTGGAAACTAAACAGAGTAGGCAGTTGAAACCTTTTTTTTTTTTAGACTTTTTTGCATCCTGTGCCTTTTCGTCTGAGAGAAATGAAAATTTTATTATAATAACAATATAATCTTAACAACGTCTTTCGTTTCCAAGGAAATGTGCAATCAATATGGAGTAGGCAGTTGAAACCTTTCTTTTTTCGTCTTTTTTGCATCCCTGCGCCTTTTCGGCTCTAAGAAATAAAATTGTTATTATATTAACAATATACTCTTAACAATGTCTCTCGTTTCCAAGGATATGCGCAAGCTAAACGGAGTACGCAGTTGAAACCTTTTTTTTAGACTTTTTTGCATCCTGCGCCTATTCGTCTCCAAGAAATAAATATGTTATTATATGAACAATTTCATCTTAACAATGTCTTTCGTTTCCAAGGAAACGTATAGGTTTATATGCAAAAGGCAGTTAAAATGTTTTGTTTTCGACTTTTTTTGCATCCTGCGCCTTTTCGTCTCCAAGAAGAAAAAATTTTATTATATCAACAGTATAATCATAAGAATGTCTTTCTTTTCCAAAGAAACGTATAGGATTATATGCTAAAGGCAGTTAAAACGTTTCATTTTGAGTTGTTTGAATCCTGCGCCGTTTCGACTCCAAGAAATAAAAATGTTATTATGTCAACAATATAATCTTAACAATGTCTTTCGTTTCCAAGGAATTGTGCAAGCTAAACGGATTAGGCAGTTGAAACCTTTTTATTTTTTGACGGTTTTGCATCCTGCGCCTTTTCGTCTCCAAGAAATAAAAATCTTATTATATTAACAATATAATCTTAACCATGTCTTTCCTTTCCAAGGAATGTATATGTTTATATATTATAGGCAGTTAAAATGTATTATTTTCGACTTTTTTGCATCATGCGCCTTTTCGTTTCCAAGATATAAAAATGTTATTTTATCAACAATATAATCTTAAAAATGTCTTTCGTATCCAAGGAAACGTATAGGTATATATGCTAAAGGCAGTTAAAACGATTTGTTTTTTACTTCTTTTGCATCCTTCGCTTATTCGTCTCCAAGAAATAAAAATGTTATTATATCAACAATATAATCTTAACAATGTCTTTCGTTTCCAAGGGAATGTGCAAGCTAAACGTAGTAGGCAGTACAAACCTTTTTTCGACTTTTTTGCATCCCTGCGCCTTTTCGTCTCTAAGAAATAAAAATGTTATTATATTAAAAATATAATCTTAACAATATAATTGCAATGTCTCCAAGAAATAAAAATGTCATTATATCAACAATATAATCTTAACAATGTCTTTCGTTTCCAAGGAATTGTGCAAGGTAAACTGAGTATGCAGTTGAAACCTTTTTTTTTAGACTTTTTTGCATCCTGCGCCTTTTCGTCTCCTAGAAATAAAAATGTCATTATATCAACAATATAATCTTAACAATGTCTTTCTTTTCCAAGGAAACGTATAGGTTTATATGCTAAAGGCAGATAAAACGTTTTATTTTCGAGTTTTTTGCATTCTGCGCCGTTTCGTCTCCAAGAAATAAAAATGTTATTATATCAACAATATAATCTTAACAATGTCTTTCGTTTCCAAGGAATCGTGCAAGCTAAACGGATTAGGCAGTTGAAACCTTTTTATTTTTAGACGTTTTTGCATTCTGCGCCTTTTCGTCTGCAAGGAATAAAAATCTTATTATATTAACAATATAATCTTAACCATGTCTTTCGTTTCCAAGGAAATGTATATGTTTATATGTTAAAGGCAGTTAAAACGTATTATTTTCGACTTTTTTGCATCATGCGCCTTTTCGTTTCCAAGAAATAAAAATGTTATTATAATAACAATATAATCCTAACAATGCCGTTCGTTTCCAAGGAAATGTGCAAGCTAAATGGAGTAGACAGTTGAAACCTTTTTTTTATACTTTTTTGCATCCTGCGCCTTTTCGTCTCCAAGAAATAAAAATGTTATTTTATCAACAATATAATCTTAACAATATCTTTCGTATCCAAGGAAACGTATAGGTATATATGCTAAAGGCAGTTAAAACGATTTGTTTTTTACTTCTTTTGCATCCTTCGCCTATTCGTCTCCAAGAAATAAAAATGTTGTTATATGAGCAATTTCATCTTAACAATGTCTTTCGTTTCCAAGGAAACGTATAGGTTTATATGCAAAAGGCAGTTAAAATGTTTTATTTTCGACTTTTTTGCATTCTGCGCCGTTTCGTCTCCCAGAAATAAAAATGTTATTATATTAACAATATAATCTTAACAATGTATTTCGTTTCTAAGGAAATGTGGAAGCTAAACAGAGTAGGCAGTTGAAACCTTTTTTTTTAGACTTTTTTGCATCCTGTGCCTTTTCGTCTGCAAGAAATGAAAATTTTATTATAATAACAATATAATCTTAACAACGTCTTTCGTTTCCAAGGAAATGTGCAATCAATATGGAGTAGGCAGATGAAACCTTTCTTTTTTCGACTTTTTTGCATCCCTGCGCCATTTCGTCTCTAAGAAATAAAATTGTTATTATATTAACAATATAATCTTAACAATGTCTTTCGTTTCCAAGGATATGCGCAAGCTAGACGGAGTACGCAGTTGAAACCTTTTTTTTTAGACTTTTTTGCATCCTGCGCTTATTCGTCTGCAAGAAATAAAAATGTTATTATATGAACAATTTCATCTTAACAATGTCTTTCGTTTCCAAGGAAACGTATAGGTTTATATGCAAAATGCAGTTAAAATGTTTTATTTTCGACTTTTTTGCATCCTGCGCCTTTTCGTCTCCAAGAAGAAAAAATGTTATTATATCAACAGTGTAATCATAAGAATGTCTTTCCTTTCCAAGGAAACGTATAGGATTATATGCTAAAGGCATTTAAAACGATTTATTTTTGACTTTTTTGGCATCCTGCGCCGTTTCGTCTCCAAGAAATAAAAATGTCATTATATCAACAATATAATCTTAACAATGTCTTTCGTTTCCAAGGAAATGTGCAAGCTAAACGCAGTAGGCAGTACAAGCCTTTTTTTCGACTTTTTTGCATCCCTGCGCCTTTTCGTCTCTAAGAAATAAAAATGTTATTATATTACAAATATAATCTTAACAATATAATTGCAATGTCTCCAAGAAATAAAAATGTCATTATATCACCAATATAATCTTAACAATGTCTTTCGTTTCCAAGGAAATGTGCAAGCTAAACGCAGTAGGCAGTTCAAACCTTTTTTTCGACTTTTTTGCATCCCTGCGTCTTTTCGTCTCTAAGAAATAAAAATGTTATTATATTAAAAATATAATCTTAACAATGTCTTTCTTGTCCAAGGAAACGTATAGAATTATATGCTAAAGGCATTTAAAACGATTCATTTTCGAGTTTTTTTCATCCTGCGCCGTTTCGTCTCCAAGAAATAAAAATGTTATTATATCAACAATATAATCTTAACCATGTCTTTCGTTTCTAAAGAAATGTATATGTTTATACGTTAAAGGCAGTTAAAACGTATTATTTTCAGCTCTTTTGCATCATGCGCCTTTTCGTTTAAAAGAAATAACAATGTTATTATAATAACAATATAATCTTAACAAATGCCGTTCGTTTGCAAGGAAATGTGCAATCTAAATGGAGTAGGCAGTTGAAACCTTTTTTTAGACTTTTTTGGCTCCTGCGCCTTTTCGTCTCCAAGAAATAAAAATGTTATTTTATCAACAATATAATCTTAACAATGTCTTTCGTATCCAAGGAAACGTATAGGTATATATGCTAAAGGCAGTTAAAACGATTTTTTTTACTTCTCTTGCATCCTGCGCCTATTTGTCTCAAAGAAATAAGAATGTTATTATATGAGCAATTTCATCTTAACAATGTCTTTCGTTTCCAAGGAAATGTATAGGTTTATATGCTTAAGGCAGTTAAAATGTTTTGTTTTCGACTTTTTTGCATCCTGCGCCTCTTCGTCTCCAAGAAGTAAAAATGTTATTATATCAACAGTATAATCATAAGAATGTCTTTCCTTTCCAAGGAAACGTATAGGATTATATGCTAAAGGCAGTTAAAACGTTTCATTTTCGAGTTTTTTGCATCCTGCGCCGTTTCGAATCCAAGAAATAAAAATGTTATTATGTCAACAATATAATCTTAACAATGTCTTTCGTTTCCAAGGAAATGTGCAAGCTAAACGCAGTAGACAGTTCAAACCTTTTTTTTCGACTTTTTTGGATCCCTGCGCCTTTTCGTCTCTAAGAAATAAAAATGTTATTATATTAAAAATATAATCTTAACAATGTCTTTCGTTTCCAAGGAATTGTGCAAGCTAAACGGATTAGGCAGTTGAAACCTTTCTTTTTTCGACTTTTTTGCATCCCTGCGCCTTTTCTTCTCTAAGAAATAAAAATGTTATTATATTAACAATATAATCTTAACAATGTCTTTCGTTTCCAAGGATATGTGCAAGCTAAACGGAGTACGCAGTTGAAACCTTTTTTTTAGACTTTTTTGCATCCTGCGCCTATTCGTCTCCAAGAAATAAAAATGTTATTATATCAACAATATAATCTTAACAATGTCTTTCTTTTCCAAGGAAACGTATAGGTTTATATGCTAAAGGCAGTTGAAACGTTTTATTTTCGAGTTTTTTGCATTCTGCGCCGTTTCGTCTCCCAGAAATAAAAATGATATTATATTAACAATATAATCTTAACAATGTCTTTCGTTTCTAAAGAAATGTATAGGTTTATATGCTAAAGGCATTTAAAACGATTTATTTTTGACTTCTTTTGCATCCTGCGACTTTTTGTCTCCAAGAAATAAAAATGTTATTATATAAACAATTTCATCTCAACAATGTCTTTCGTTTCCAAGGAAACGTATAGGTTTATATGGAAAAGGCAGTTAAAATGTTTTGTTTTCGACAATTAAACATCCTTCGTCTTTTCGTCTCCAAGAAATAAAAATGTTATTATATCAACAGTATAATCATAACAATGTCTTTCCTTTCCAAGGAAACGTATAGGATTATATGCTAAAGGCAGTTAAAACGTTTCATTTTCGAGTTTTTTGCATCCTGCGCCGTTTCGACTCCAAGAAATAAAAATGTTATTATGTCAACAATATAATCTTAACAATATCTTTCGTATCCAAGGAAACGTATAGGTATATATGCTAAAGTCAGTTAAAACGATTTGTTTTTTACTTCAATTGCATCCTTCGCCTATTCGTCTCCAAGAAATAAAAATGTTATTATATGAGCAATTTCATCCTAACAATGTCTTTCGTTTCCAAGGAAACGTATAGGTTTATATGCAAAAGGCAGTTAAAATGTTTTACTTTCGACTTTTTTGCATTCTGCGCCGTTTCGTGTCCCAGAAATAAAAATGTTATTATATTAACAATATAATCTTAACAATGTATTTCGTTTCTAAGGAAATGTGGAAACTAAACAGAGTAGGCAGTTGAAACCTTTTTTTTTTTAGACTTTTTTGCATCCTGTGCCTTTTCGTCTGAGAGAAATGAAAATTTTATTATAATAACAATATAATCTTAACAACGTCTTTCGTTTCCAAGGAAATGTGCAATCAATATGGAGTAGGCAGTTGAAACCTTTCTTTTTTCGTCTTTTTTGCATCCCTGCGCCTTTTCGGCTCTAAGAAATAAAATTGTTATTATATTAACAATATACTCTTAACAATGTCTCTCGTTTCCAAGGATATGCGCAAGCTAAACGGAGTACGCAGTTGAAACCTTTTTTTTAGACTTTTTTGCATCCTGCGCCTATTCGTCTCCAAGAAATAAATATGTTATTATATGAACAATTTCATCTTAACAATGTCTTTCGTTTCCAAGGAAACGTATAGGTTTATATGCAAAAGGCAGTTAAAATGTTTTGTTTTCGACTTTTTTGCATCCTGCGCCTTTTCGTCTCCAAGAAGAAAAAATTTTATTATATCAACAGTATAATCATAAGAATGTCTTTCTTTTCCAAAGAAACGTATAGGATTATATGCTAAAGGCAGTTAAAACGTTTCATTTTGAGTTGTTTGAATCCTGCGCCGTTTCGACTCCAAGAAATAAAAATGTTATTATGTCAACAATATAATCTTAACAATGTCTTTCGTTTCCAAGGAATTGTGCAAGCTAAACGGATTAGGCAGTTGAAACCTTTTTATTTTTTGACGGTTTTGCATCCTGCGCCTTTTCGTCTCCAAGAAATAAAAATCTTATTATATTAACAATATAATCTTAACCATGTCTTTCCTTTCCAAGGAATGTATATGTTTATATATTATAGGCAGTTAAAATGTATTATTTTCGACTTTTTTGCATCATGCGCCTTTTCGTTTCCAAGATATAAAAATGTTATTTTATCAACAATATAATCTTAAAAATGTCTTTCGTATCCAAGGAAACGTATAGGTATATATGCTAAAGGCAGTTAAAACGATTTGTTTTTTACTTCTTTTGCATCCTTCGCTTATTCGTCTCCAAGAAATAAAAATGTTATTATATCAACAATATAATCTTAACAATGTCTTTCGTTTCCAAGGGAATGTGCAAGCTAAACGTAGTAGGCAGTACAAACCTTTTTTTCGACTTTTTTGCATCCCTGCGCCTTTTCGTCTCTAAGAAATAAAAATGTTATTATATTAAAAATATAATCTTAACAATATAATTGCAATGTCTCCAAGAAATAAAAATGTCATTATATCAACAATATAATCTTAACAATGTCTTTCGTTTCCAAGGAATTGTGCAAGGTAAACTGAGTATGCAGTTGAAACCTTTTTTTTTAGACTTTTTTGCATCCTGCGCCTTTTCGTCTCCTAGAAATAAAAATGTCATTATATCAACAATATAATCTTAACAATGTCTTTCTTTTCCAAGGAAACGTATAGGTTTATATGCTAAAGGCAGATAAAACGTTTTATTTTCGAGTTTTTTGCTTTCTGCGCCGTTTCTTCTCCCAGAAATAAAAATGTTATTATATTAACAATATAATCTTAACAATAACTTTCGTTTCTAAGGAAATGTGGAAGCTAACAGAGTAGGCAGTTGAAACCTTTTTTTTAGACTTTTTTGCATTCTGTGCCTTTTCGTCTGCAAGAAATGAAAATTTTATTATAATAACAATATAATCTTAACAACGTCTTTCGTTTCCATTGAAATGTGCAATCAATACGGAGTCGGCAGTTGAAACCTTTCTTTTTTCGACTTTTTTGCATCCCTGCGCCTTTTCGTCTCTAAGAAATAAAAATGTTATTCTATTAACAATATAATCTTAACAATGTCTTTCGTTTCCAAGGATATGTGCAAGCTAAACGGAGTACGCAGTTGAAACATTTTTTTTAGACTTTTTTGCATCCTGCGCCTATTCGTCTCCAAGAAATAAAAATGTTATTATATCAGCAATATAATCTTAACAATGTCTTTCTTTTCCAAGGAAACGTATAGGTTTATATGCTAAAGGCAGTTGAAACGTTTTATTTTCGAGTTTTTTGCATTCTGCGCCGTTTCGTCTCCCAGAAATAAAAATGATATTATATTAACAATATAATCTTAACAATGTCTTTCGTTTCTAAGGAAATGTATCGGTTTATATGCTAAAGGCATTTAAAACGATTTATTTTTTACTTCTTTTGCATCCTGCGACTTTTTGTCTCCAAGAAATAAAAATGTTATTATATAAACAATTTCATCTCAACAATGTCTTTCGTTTCCAAGGAAACGTATAGGGATATATGCTAAAGGCAGTTAAAACGTTTCATGTTCGAGTTTTTGGCATCCTGTGCCGTTTCGTCTCCAAGAAATAAAAATGTCATTTTATCAACAATATAATCTTAACAATGTCTTTCGTTTCCAAGGAAATGTGCAAGCTAAACGCAGTAGGCAGTTCAAACCTTTTTTTCGACTTTTTTGCATCCCTGCGCCTTTTCGTCTCTAAGAAATAAAAATGTTATTATATTAAAAATATAATCTTAACAATATAATTGCAATGTCTCCAAGAAATAAAAATGTCATTATATCAACAATATAATCTTAACAATGTCTTTCGTTTCGAAGGAATTGTGCAAGGTAAATGGAGTATGCAGTTGAAACCGTTTTTTTTAGACTTTTTTGCATCCTGCCCCTTTTCGTCTCCGAGAAGTAAAAATGTTATTATATCAACAGTATAATCATAACAATGTCTTTCCTTTCCAAGGAAACGTATAGGATTATATGCTAAAGGCAGTTAAAACGTTTCATTTTCGAGTTTTTTGCATCCTGCGCCGTTTCGACTCCAAGAAATAAATATGTTATTATGTCAACGATATAATCTTAACAATTTCTTTCGTTTCCAAGGAAATGTGCATGCTAAACGCAGTAGACAGTTCAAACCTTTTTTTCGACTTTTTTGCATCCCTGTGCCTTTTCGTCTCTAAGAAATAAAATTGTTATTATATTAAAAATATAATCTTAACAATGTCTTTCGTTTCCAAGGAATTGTGCAAGCTAAACGGATTAGGCAGTTGAAACCTTTTTATTTTTTGACGGTTTTGCATCCTGCGCCTTTTCGTCACCAAGAAATAAAAATCTTATTATATTAACAATATAATCTTAACCATGTCTTTCGTTTCCAA
Source organism: Ectobius pallidus (assembly GCA_964059195.1). Classification (NCBI taxonomy): domain Eukaryota; kingdom Metazoa; phylum Arthropoda; class Insecta; order Blattodea; family Ectobiidae; genus Ectobius; species Ectobius pallidus. The sequence goes on along the minus strand of CAXKWD010000091.1, from coordinate 10,598 downwards.
GGAATTGTGCAAGCTAAACGGATTAGGCAGTTGAAACCTTTCTTTTTTCGACTTTTTTGCATCCCTGCGCCTTTTCTTCTCTAAGAAATAAAAATGTTATTATATTAACAATATAATCTTAACAATGTCTTTCGTTTCCAAGGATATGTGCAAGCTAAACGGAGTACGCAGTTGAAACCTTTTTTTTAGACTTTTTTGCATCCTGCGCCTATTCGTCTCCAAGAAATAAAAATGTTATTATATCAACAATATAATCTTAACAATGTCTTTCTTTTCCAAGGAAACGTATAGGTTTATATGCTAAAGGCAGTTGAAACGTTTTATTTTCGAGTTTTTTGCATTCTGCGCCGTTTCGTCTCCCAGAAATAAAAATGATATTATATTAACAATATAATCTTAACAATGTCTTTCGTTTCTAAAGAAATGTATAGGTTTATATGCTAAAGGCATTTAAAACGATTTATTTTTGACTTCTTTTGCATCCTGCGACTTTTTGTCTCCAAGAAATAAAAATGTTATTATATAAACAATTTCATCTCAACAATGTCTTTCGTTTCCAAGGAAACGTATAGGTTTATATGGAAAAGGCAGTTAAAATGTTTTGTTTTCGACAATTAAACATCCTTCGTCTTTTCGTCTCCAAGAAATAAAAATGTTATTATATCAACAGTATAATCATAACAATGTCTTTCCTTTCCAAGGAAACGTATAGGATTATATGCTAAAGGCAGTTAAAACGTTTCATTTTCGAGTTTTTTGCATCCTGCGCCGTTTCGACTCCAAGAAATAAAAATGTTATTATGTCAACAATATAATCTTAATAATATCTTTCGTATCCAAGGAAACGTATAGGTATATATGCTAAAGTCAGTTAAAACGATTTGTTTTTTACTTCAATTGCATCCTTCGCCTATTCGTCTCCAAGAAATAAAAATGTTATTATATGAGCAATTTCATCCTAACAATGTCTTTCGTTTCCAAGGAAACGTATAGGTTTATATGCAAAAGGCAGTTAAAATGTTTTACTTTCGACTTTTTTGCATTCTGCGCCGTTTCGTGTCCCAGAAATAAAAATGTTATTATATTAACAATATAATCTTAACAATGTATTTCGTTTCTAAGGAAATGTGGAAACTAAACAGAGTAGGCAGTTGAAACCTTTTTTTTTTTTAGACTTTTTTGCATCCTGTGCCTTTTCGTCTGAGAGAAATGAAAATTTTATTATAATAACAATATAATCTTAACAACGTCTTTCGTTTCCAAGGAAATGTGCAATCAATATGGAGTAGGCAGTTGAAACCTTTCTTTTTTCGTCTTTTTTGCATCCCTGCGCCTTTTCGGCTCTAAGAAATAAAATTGTTATTATATTAACAATATACTCTTAACAATGTCTCTCGTTTCCAAGGATATGCGCAAGCTAAACGGAGTACGCAGTTGAAACCTTTTTTTTAGACTTTTTTGCATCCTGCGCCTATTCGTCTCCAAGAAATAAATATGTTATTATATGAACAATTTCATCTTAACAATGTCTTTCGTTTCCAAGGAAACGTATAGGTTTATATGCAAAAGGCAGTTAAAATGTTTTGTTTTCGACTTTTTTTGCATCCTGCGCCTTTTCGTCTCCAAGAAGAAAAAATTTTATTATATCAACAGTATAATCATAAGAATGTCTTTCTTTTCCAAAGAAACGTATAGGATTATATGCTAAAGGCAGTTAAAACGTTTCATTTTGAGTTGTTTGAATCCTGCGCCGTTTCGACTCCAAGAAATAAAAATGTTATTATGTCAACAATATAATCTTAACAATGTCTTTCGTTTCCAAGGAATTGTGCAAGCTAAACGGATTAGGCAGTTGAAACCTTTTTATTTTTTGACGGTTTTGCATCCTGCGCCTTTTCGTCTCCAAGAAATAAAAATCTTATTATATTAACAATATAATCTTAACCATGTCTTTCCTTTCCAAGGAATGTATATGTTTATATATTATAGGCAGTTAAAATGTATTATTTTCGACTTTTTTGCATCATGCGCCTTTTCGTTTCCAAGATATAAAAATGTTATTTTATCAACAATATAATCTTAAAAATGTCTTTCGTATCCAAGGAAACGTATAGGTATATATGCTAAAGGCAGTTAAAACGATTTGTTTTTTACTTCTTTTGCATCCTTCGCTTATTCGTCTCCAAGAAATAAAAATGTTATTATATCAACAATATAATCTTAACAATGTCTTTCGTTTCCAAGGGAATGTGCAAGCTAAACGTAGTAGGCAGTACAAACCTTTTTTCGACTTTTTTGCATCCCTGCGCCTTTTCGTCTCTAAGAAATAAAAATGTTATTATATTAAAAATATAATCTTAACAATATAATTGCAATGTCTCCAAGAAATAAAAATGTCATTATATCAACAATATAATCTTAACAATGTCTTTCGTTTCCAAGGAATTGTGCAAGGTAAACTGAGTATGCAGTTGAAACCTTTTTTTTTAGACTTTTTTGCATCCTGCGCCTTTTCGTCTCCTAGAAATAAAAATGTCATTATATCAACAATATAATCTTAACAATGTCTTTCTTTTCCAAGGAAACGTATAGGTTTATATGCTAAAGGCAGATAAAACGTTTTATTTTCGAGTTTTTTGCTTTCTGCGCCGTTTCGTCTCCCAGAAATAAAAATGTTATTATATTAACAATATAATCTTAACAATAACTTTCGTTTCTAAGGAAATGTGGAAGCTAACAGAGTAGGCAGTTGAAACCTTTTTTTTAGACTTTTTTGCATTCTGTGCCTTTTCGTCTGCAAGAAATGAAAATTTTATTATAATAACAATATAATCTTAACAACGTCTTTCGTTTCCATTGAAATGTGCAATCAATACGGAGTCGGCAGTTGAAACCTTTCTTTTTTCGACTTTTTTGCATCCCTGCGCCTTTTCGTCTCTAAGAAATAAAAATGTTATTCTATTAACAATATAATCTTAACAATGTCTTTCGTTTCCAAGGATATGTGCAAGCTAAACGGAGTACGCAGTTGAAACATTTTTTTTAGACTTTTTTGCATCCTGCGCCTATTCGTCTCCAAGAAATAAAAATGTTATTATATCAGCAATATAATCTTAACAATGTCTTTCTTTTCCAAGGAAACGTATAGGTTTATATGCTAAAGGCAGTTGAAACGTTTTATTTTCGAGTTTTTTGCATTCTGCGCCGTTTCGTCTCCCAGAAATAAAAATGATATTATATTAACAATATAATCTTAACAATGTCTTTCGTTTCTAAGGAAATGTATCGGTTTATATGCTAAAGGCATTTAAAACGATTTATTTTTTACTTCTTTTGCATCCTGCGACTTTTTGTCTCCAAGAAATAAAAATGTTATTATATAAACAATTTCATCTCAACAATGTCTTTCGTTTCCAAGGAAACGTATAGGGATATATGCTAAAGGCAGTTAAAACGTTTCATGTTCGAGTTTTTGGCATCCTGCGCCGTTTCGTCTCCAAGAAATAAAAATGTCATTTTATCAACAATATAATCTTAACAATGTCTTTCGTTTCCAAGGAAATGTGCAAGCTAAACGCAGTAGGCAGTTCAAACCTTTTTTTCGACTTTTTTGCATCCCTGCGCCTTTTCGTCTCTAAGAAATAAAAATGTTATTATATTAAAAATATAATCTTAACAATATAATTGCAATGTCTCCAAGAAATAAAAATGTCATTATATCAACAATATAATCTTAACAATGTCTTTCGTTTCGAAGGAATTGTGCAAGGTAAATGGAGTATGCAGTTGAAACCGTTTTTTTTAGACTTTTTTGCATCCTGCCCCTTTTCGTCTCCGAGAAGTAAAAATGTTATTATATCAACAGTATAATCATAACAATGTCTTTCCTTTCCAAGGAAACGTATAGGATTATATGCTAAAGGCAGTTAAAACGTTTCATTTTCGAGTTTTTTGCATCCTGCGCCGTTTCGACTCCAAGAAATAAATATGTTATTATGTCAACGATATAATCTTAACAATTTCTTTCGTTTCCAAGGAAATGTGCATGCTAAACGCAGTAGACAGTTCAAACCTTTTTTTCGACTTTTTTGCATCCCTGTGCCTTTTCGTCTCTAAGAAATAAAATTGTTATTATATTAAAAATATAATCTTAACAATGTCTTTCGTTTCCAAGGAATTGTGCAAGCTAAACGGATTAGGCAGTTGAAACCTTTTTATTTTTTGACGGTTTTGCATCCTGCGCCTTTTCGTCACCAAGAAATAAAAATCTTATTATATTAACAATATAATCTTAACCATGTCTTTCGTTTCCAAGGAATTGTGCAAGCTAAACGGATTAGGCAGTTGAAACCTTTCTTTTTTCGACTTTTTTGCATCCCTGCGCCTTTTCTTCTCTAAGAAATAAAAATGTTATTATATTAACAATATAATCTTAACAATGTCTTTCGTTTCCAAGGATATGTGCAAGCTAAACGGAGTACGCAGTTGAAACCTTTTTTTTAGACTTTTTTGCATCCTGCGCCTATTCGTCTCCAAGAAATAAAAATGTTATTATATCAACAATATAATCTTAACAATGTCTTTCTTTTCCAAGGAAACGTATAGGTTTATATGCTAAAGGCAGTTGAAACGTTTTATTTTCGAGTTTTTTGCATTCTGCGCCGTTTCGTCTCCCAGAAATAAAAATGATATTATATTAACAATATAATCTTAACAATGTCTTTCGTTTCTAAAGAAATGTATAGGTTTATATGCTAAAGGCATTTAAAACGATTTATTTTTGACTTCTTTTGCATCCTGCGACTTTTTGTCTCCAAGAAATAAAAATGTTATTATATAAACAATTTCATCTCAACAATGTCTTTCGTTTCCAAGGAAACGTATAGGTTTATATGGAAAAGGCAGTTAAAATGTTTTGTTTTCGACAATTAAACATCCTTCGTCTTTTCGTCTCCAAGAAATAAAAATGTTATTATATCAACAGTATAATCATAACAATGTCTTTCCTTTCCAAGGAAACGTATAGGATTATATGCTAAAGGCAGTTAAAACGTTTCATTTTCGAGTTTTTTGCATCCTGCGCCGTTTCGACTCCAAGAAATAAAAATGTTATTATGTCAACAATATAATCTTAATAATATCTTTCGTATCCAAGGAAACGTATAGGTATATATGCTAAAGTCAGTTAAAACGATTTGTTTTTTACTTCAATTGCATCCTTCGCCTATTCGTCTCCAAGAAATAAAAATGTTATTATATGAGCAATTTCATCCTAACAATGTCTTTCGTTTCCAAGGAAACGTATAGGTTTATATGCAAAAGGCAGTTAAAATGTTTTACTTTCGACTTTTTTGCATTCTGCGCCGTTTCGTGTCCCAGAAATAAAAATGTTATTATATTAACAATATAATCTTAACAATGTATTTCGTTTCTAAGGAAATGTGGAAACTAAACAGAGTAGGCAGTTGAAACCTTTTTTTTTTTTAGACTTTTTTGCATCCTGTGCCTTTTCGTCTGAGAGAAATGAAAATTTTATTATAATAACAATATAATCTTAACAACGTCTTTCGTTTCCAAGGAAATGTGCAATCAATATGGAGTAGGCAGTTGAAACCTTTCTTTTTTCGTCTTTTTTGCATCCCTGCGCCTTTTCGGCTCTAAGAAATAAAATTGTTATTATATTAACAATATACTCTTAACAATGTCTCTCGTTTCCAAGGATATGCGCAAGCTAAACGGAGTACGCAGTTGAAACCTTTTTTTTAGACTTTTTTGCATCCTGCGCCTATTCGTCTCCAAGAAATAAATATGTTATTATATGAACAATTTCATCTTAACAATGTCTTTCGTTTCCAAGGAAACGTATAGGTTTATATGCAAAAGGCAGTTAAAATGTTTTGTTTTCGACTTTTTTTGCATCCTGCGCCTTTTCGTCTCCAAGAAGAAAAAATTTTATTATATCAACAGTATAATCATAAGAATGTCTTTCTTTTCCAAAGAAACGTATAGGATTATATGCTAAAGGCAGTTAAAACGTTTCATTTTGAGTTGTTTGAATCCTGCGCCGTTTCGACTCCAAGAAATAAAAATGTTATTATGTCAACAATATAATCTTAACAATGTCTTTCGTTTCCAAGGAATTGTGCAAGCTAAACGGATTAGGCAGTTGAAACCTTTTTATTTTTTGACGGTTTTGCATCCTGCGCCTTTTCGTCTCCAAGAAATAAAAATCTTATTATATTAACAATATAATCTTAACCATGTCTTTCCTTTCCAAGGAATGTATATGTTTATATATTATAGGCAGTTAAAATGTATTATTTTCGACTTTTTTGCATCATGCGCCTTTTCGTTTCCAAGATATAAAAATGTTATTTTATCAACAATATAATCTTAAAAATGTCTTTCGTATCCAAGGAAACGTATAGGTATATATGCTAAAGGCAGTTAAAACGATTTGTTTTTTACTTCTTTTGCATCCTTCGCTTATTCGTCTCCAAGAAATAAAAATGTTATTATATCAACAATATAATCTTAACAATGTCTTTCGTTTCCAAGGGAATGTGCAAGCTAAACGTAGTAGGCAGTACAAACCTTTTTTCGACTTTTTTGCATCCCTGCGCCTTTTCGTCTCTAAGAAATAAAAATGTTATTATATTAAAAATATAATCTTAACAATATAATTGCAATGTCTCCAAGAAATAAAAATGTCATTATATCAACAATATAATCTTAACAATGTCTTTCGTTTCCAAGGAATTGTGCAAGGTAAACTGAGTATGCAGTTGAAACCTTTTTTTTTAGACTTTTTTGCATCCTGCGCCTTTTCGTCTCCTAGAAATAAAAATGTCATTATATCAACAATATAATCTTAACAATGTCTTTCTTTTCCAAGGAAACGTATAGGTTTATATGCTAAAGGCAGATAAAACGTTTTATTTTCGAGTTTTTTGCTTTCTGCGCCGTTTCGTCTCCCAGAAATAAAAATGTTATTATATTAACAATATAATCTTAACAATAACTTTCGTTTCTAAGGAAATGTGGAAGCTAACAGAGTAGGCAGTTGAAACCTTTTTTTTAGACTTTTTTGCATTCTGTGCCTTTTCGTCTGCAAGAAATGAAAATTTTATTATAATAACAATATAATCTTAACAACGTCTTTCGTTTCCATTGAAATGTGCAATCAATACGGAGTCGGCAGTTGAAACCTTTCTTTTTTCGACTTTTTTGCATCCCTGCGCCTTTTCGTCTCTAAGAAATAAAAATGTTATTCTATTAACAATATAATCTTAACAATGTCTTTCGTTTCCAAGGATATGTGCAAGCTAAACGGAGTACGCAGTTGAAACATTTTTTTTAGACTTTTTTGCATCCTGCGCCTATTCGTCTCCAAGAAATAAAAATGTTATTATATCAGCAATATAATCTTAACAATGTCTTTCTTTTCCAAGGAAACGTATAGGTTTATATGCTAAAGGCAGTTGAAACGTTTTATTTTCGAGTTTTTTGCATTCTGCGCCGTTTCGTCTCCCAGAAATAAAAATGATATTATATTAACAATATAATCTTAACAATGTCTTTCGTTTCTAAGGAAATGTATCGGTTTATATGCTAAAGGCATTTAAAACGATTTATTTTTTACTTCTTTTGCATCCTGCGACTTTTTGTCTCCAAGAAATAAAAATGTTATTATATAAACAATTTCATCTCAACAATGTCTTTCGTTTCCAAGGAAACGTATAGGGATATATGCTAAAGGCAGTTAAAACGTTTCATGTTCGAGTTTTTGGCATCCTGCGCCGTTTCGTCTCCAAGAAATAAAAATGTCATTTTATCAACAATATAATCTTAACAATGTCTTTCGTTTCCAAGGAAATGTGCAAGCTAAACGCAGTAGGCAGTTCAAACCTTTTTTTCGACTTTTTTGCATCCCTGCGCCTTTTCGTCTCTAAGAAATAAAAATGTTATTATATTAAAAATATAATCTTAACAATATAATTGCAATGTCTCCAAGAAATAAAAATGTCATTATATCAACAATATAATCTTAACAATGTCTTTCGTTTCGAAGGAATTGTGCAAGGTAAATGGAGTATGCAGTTGAAACCGTTTTTTTTAGACTTTTTTGCATCCTGCCCCTTTTCGTCTCCGAGAAGTAAAAATGTTATTATATCAACAGTATAATCATAACAATGTCTTTCCTTTCCAAGGAAACGTATAGGATTATATGCTAAAGGCAGTTAAAACGTTTCATTTTCGAGTTTTTTGCATCCTGCGCCGTTTCGACTCCAAGAAATAAATATGTTATTATGTCAACGATATAATCTTAACAATTTCTTTCGTTTCCAAGGAAATGTGCATGCTAAACGCAGTAGACAGTTCAAACCTTTTTTTCGACTTTTTTGCATCCCTGTGCCTTTTCGTCTCTAAGAAATAAAATTGTTATTATATTAAAAATATAATCTTAACAATGTCTTTCGTTTCCAAGGAATTGTGCAAGCTAAACGGATTAGGCAGTTGAAACCTTTTTATTTTTTGACGGTTTTGCATCCTGCGCCTTTTCGTCACCAAGAAATAAAAATCTTATTATATTAACAATATAATCTTAACCATGTCTTTCGTTTCCAAGGAATTGTGCAAGCTAAACGGATTAGGCAGTTGAAACCTTTCTTTTTTCGACTTTTTTGCATCCCTGCGCCTTTTCTTCTCTAAGAAATAAAAATGTTATTATATTAACAATATAATCTTAACAATGTCTTTCGTTTCCAAGGATATGTGCAAGCTAAACGGAGTACGCAGTTGAAACCTTTTTTTTAGACTTTTTTGCATCCTGCGCCTATTCGTCTCCAAGAAATAAAAATGTTATTATATCAACAATATAATCTTAACAATGTCTTTCTTTTCCAAGGAAACGTATAGGTTTATATGCTAAAGGCAGTTGAAACGTTTTATTTTCGAGTTTTTTGCATTCTGCGCCGTTTCGTCTCCCAGAAATAAAAATGATATTATATTAACAATATAATCTTAACAATGTCTTTCGTTTCTAAAGAAATGTATAGGTTTATATGCTAAAGGCATTTAAAACGATTTATTTTTGACTTCTTTTGCATCCTGCGACTTTTTGTCTCCAAGAAATAAAAATGTTATTATATAAACAATTTCATCTCAACAATGTCTTTCGTTTCCAAGGAAACGTATAGGTTTATATGGAAAAGGCAGTTAAAATGTTTTGTTTTCGACAATTAAACATCCTTCGTCTTTTCGTCTCCAAGAAATAAAAATGTTATTATATCAACAGTATAATCATAACAATGTCTTTCCTTTCCAAGGAAACGTATAGGATTATATGCTAAAGGCAGTTAAAACGTTTCATTTTCGAGTTTTTTGCATCCTGCGCCGTTTCGACTCCAAGAAATAAAAATGTTATTATGTCAACAATATAATCTTAATAATATCTTTCGTATCCAAGGAAACGTATAGGTATATATGCTAAAGTCAGTTAAAACGATTTGTTTTTTACTTCAATTGCATCCTTCGCCTATTCGTCTCCAAGAAATAAAAATGTTATTATATGAGCAATTTCATCCTAACAATGTCTTTCGTTTCCAAGGAAACGTATAGGTTTATATGCAAAAGGCAGTTAAAATGTTTTACTTTCGACTTTTTTGCATTCTGCGCCGTTTCGTGTCCCAGAAATAAAAATGTTATTATATTAACAATATAATCTTAACAATGTATTTCGTTTCTAAGGAAATGTGGAAACTAAACAGAGTAGGCAGTTGAAACCTTTTTTTTTTTTAGACTTTTTTGCATCCTGTGCCTTTTCGTCTGAGAGAAATGAAAATTTTATTATAATAACAATATAATCTTAACAACGTCTTTCGTTTCCAAGGAAATGTGCAATCAATATGGAGTAGGCAGTTGAAACCTTTCTTTTTTCGTCTTTTTTGCATCCCTGCGCCTTTTCGGCTCTAAGAAATAAAATTGTTATTATATTAACAATATACTCTTAACAATGTCTCTCGTTTCCAAGGATATGCGCAAGCTAAACGGAGTACGCAGTTGAAACCTTTTTTTTAGACTTTTTTGCATCCTGCGCCTATTCGTCTCCAAGAAATAAATATGTTATTATATGAACAATTTCATCTTAACAATGTCTTTCGTTTCCAAGGAAACGTATAGGTTTATATGCAAAAGGCAGTTAAAATGTTTTGTTTTCGACTTTTTTGCATCCCTGCGCCTTTTCGTCTCCAAGAAGAAAAAATTTTATTATATCAACAGTATAATCATAAGAATGTCTTTCTTTTCCAAAGAAACGTATAGGATTATATGCTAAAGGCAGTTAAAACGTTTCATTTTGAGTTGTTTGAATCCTGCGCCGTTTCGACTCCAAGAAATAAAAATGTTATTATGTCAACAATATAATCTTAACAATGTCTTTCGTTTCCAAGGAATTGTGCAAGCTAAACGGATTAGGCAGTTGAAACCTTTTTATTTTTTGACGGTTTTGCATCCTGCGCCTTTTCGTCTCCAAGAAATAAAAATCTTATTATATTAACAATATAATCTTAACCATGTCTTTCCTTTCCAAGGAATGT